>CAUYUJ010016367.1:0-15000 GCA_963575745.1 Prorocentrum cordatum
CGCGCCTCCTCGGGCCCGCGGGGCTCCCGGCCGCACGCCTCGCGGGGCTCCCCGCCGAGGCCGCGGCCTTCGTCCTGCCGCGGGGGGGCGGCCGCCGCGCCGCCGCCGCGGCGGCCGCCAGCCGCCGACGCCGCCGCCTCCGCCGGTCGCCCGTCGCGAGCCGTGGCCCGCCGTGAGCCGCCCGCCGCCGACGACGTCCGCGGCGTGCTCTGGCCCAGAGAGCCGAGCATGGAGGCCGCGGCGCGCGACATGAGCGAGGGTTGGGCCTGAGCGACGACAAAACGTGCCTTTCGCGCGATGACATGCAGTGGCCCTGCGCGGTCGTTCACGCGGGCCGCCAGCGCGGCCCTGTGCACTCGAAGCGAGGTCGCTTGCGCGCGGCCTTGCGCGGACCGCGCGCGCGCGAATGTCCGCACAGTCGAACCCGTTTTTCAGTGTCGCCCAGGGGGTCTGGGCCTCTCTTCGTCCACGCGCTCCGGCGTATGGCTTGGCCGAGCGGTCGCGTTCCTTCGCGACGTCGGGCCTCCTCGGGCCCGTCGCGAGAGCCGCTGGCCGTCGTAAGCCGCCCGCCGCCCGCCGTCGCAGTCGCCCCCCCGCCGCCGTCGGCGCCTGCCGTCCATGGCGGCGGGCACAAGGCAGAGCCCCTCGCGCTGTGAAAAAAAAACCGACGGGAAGTTTTTCGCTGTTCTCGGCCTCCCAGGGGCCCTTCCCGGGCCTCGGGGCCGTCAAACAACGACTTAGGATGAGAAACCGGTCCCGGGGAAGGGGTCGAGACCTCGGGGGGTCGACGTTGCGAAACAACCACGCCGTCGGGGGTCTGGGAAGGGGGCAGGGAAAGGGGAAGCCAGACATGATCCCGTCGGGGGGAAAGAAAACATCACAAATGAAGGTGTTAGGCCGTTTTCGGCTTCTGGGGGCCCTCGCTGGGCCTGGAATTGTCAGACAACGACTCGGGGTGAGAAACCAGTCCCGGGGAGAGGGTCGGGACCGCGTGCTGAAACCATCAGGACGTCGCATGTCTGGAGAGGCTTCTCAGAAGGAGGCTGCTTCTTAGAAGGCGCGGGCCCCACATCTACAGCCAAGGCGCGCGCCTTCAAAGAAGCAGGGGCGCTTCTAAGAAGCCCCCCCACATCTGCGGACAAGGCCCGCGCCTTCCAAGAAGCAGGGGTGCTTCTAAGAAGCCTTCCCCCCCCTCTCCCAGACACCCCCCTCAAAGGGGCCCTGGGACACAAGCATGAACAAGTCGTCCCATGATTCCCGACACTCTCCTGGGTTTCCTGGGTGCTCTCCTCCTTCCCCGCCCGCTTCCCACACTTCCCCATATAATCATCTCCTGGGAGTCGACGATCCATTGTGCCTGTGCGTATATCTTTTCCCCTCCGGGCCCTTCTGCGCGCTGCTGCCGTCCGCCGTGCTGTCGCCGTGCTGTCGCCGTGCTGTCGCCGTGTTGTCGCCAAGCGGCGTGCCGCGGGGGGGGGGGGCGGGGGCGCGCCGGCGGGGGGGCGGGCCCCGCGGGGAAGGGCGGCGTGGGCTGCTCGGTGGCCCTGCTGCGGGAGGCGCGGGGGCATCCTGTCCTGGCACGCCGTGTCCTCAGTGGGCCCTGGAAACGGCAGGGCCGTTTTTACACCGTTTCCGAAAAAACGTCCCTTGAAAATGGAAACGGCAAAAAAACGGCGATCGGAAACGGCAACGAAAACGGTTCCCGGATTGGAACTGGAGCGGGAGCCGGTGAAAGAACGGCGACGGACCTGTCGTTTCCAGGGCCCACTAAGGCCGTGTCCTCCTCTGGTTCCAAGATGATCGACCCCGATACGACAAAAAAACACGTGTGGCCGTTGAGCATTCCTTATCAGTCCTTGGGTAGAGAGCTGTGAAGGAATGACCGCAATTACCATCTGTGTTTTCGCGAAGGAATGGCCGTCCTTAACAAAAACGATGCCCCTCTTTATGCCCGCAAGGACCACCGCTGGTGGAGCCAAAAAAGGTCTGGTTTATCGTGTTGGGGTTGGATGTAATGCAACGATCCTCGGAAGCGTGCGACCGACCCGAACATCGAGTGCAAGCGTCGGGTAGTACATCGTTTCCTCGGCGGTATGGCAAGAAACGCCCACCACGGAGCTTCTACTACAACACGTCTCGGCGCGCGCGTCGCCCCTGGGGGGGCGACGCACACATAGCATCAGCGTGTTGGGGTGACGCCGATGCTACGGCCCTTCTGAGGAGCCCTCCGCGGCTTCGGAAAAGGTTCTGAGAGCTTCTCAGAAGGCCAGACTCGGGGGCGCGCGCGCAAGCATGGATCGGGGGAGGTGCCCTCCCCAAAGTGCGGCTCGTTCGGCGGCGGAAACCCGCGACTTCCCGTGGAAGCGAGACCCGTCGCTAATCCACGCCCCCTGGGCCCATGTCTGCAATCGCCTGACAGAAGCAAGCCGCCCGCATCCCACCAGCCCTCTGGGCGTCGGTGGTCTAGAGAGTTTCCTCTTCCAACCCCCTCCTTCCCCTTCGGGGAGGGGTTCACCCCTCCCCCTGCCCCCTCCCCTCGACCTGGACGGAGGGCTCCGCGGGCCGTTGGGGCGCCCAGGATGGCCCAAGACGGCTCCAAGAGGGCCTCAGAGAGCCCGAGATAGCCTCCATGATGGCTCAAGATGGCGCAAGGTGCCTCACAATGCCGCTCGAATTTCGACACGGCCCGCCCCCTCGGATCTGCCTGTCCCCGCTCTGGGCGCGCCGCCGGGACAGACCAGCGGAGGGGTGGATAGAGAGGCGCGCGGCCCCTGAGCACCTCTCGGGGCCCGCGGCTGCAGCCCTGCGGGAAGCCGCTCGCGCGGCTCCGGCATCCGGGAAGGGGGGCGAGCGGCGTGGCGAGCGGCGCGCCTGTAGCCGAGCGGGCGGCGTCGGAGCGCAGCGCGACGTCCGGGCAGCAGTGGGGGGCATGTGCGGTTGCGCGGGCCAGCAGCGCGACGCGAAGCAGCACGACACCCGCGCCAGCGGTTCTCTCAACCACCCCCGGGCTGCACGGTTTCCCCCGGGGCCGTAGGCGACCCGAGGAGGAGGAGGAGGTGGAGGTGGAGGAGGGGGGGGAGGGGGGGGGAGGAAGAGGAGATGGAGGAGAAGGAGGAGGAGGAGGAGTTACAGAGTTACGGATATTGCGACGGTGTCGGTTACTTAATGGGCTGAAATCGAGCGGGTAGCTTTCTTGGCCTTCTCAATTGTGCTGTAAGCTTTGGACCAGATCCCCCGATCAATATTCTGGAGATAATCTTTACGATTACCTTCGACTCTGGGTGGGCATGGGTTCCCAAGCTGTAGCCGCTGTTGCGCTGCATAGCTCCCACATGATGAGGAGGGAGGAGGAGGGAGGAGGAGGAGGAGGAGATTGGGAGGAGGAGGAGGAGAAGGAGGAGGAGGAGGAGGAGGGGGGTGGGGAGGGGGAGGGGGAGGCGAGGAGGAGGAGGTCGGTGAGAGGAGGAGGAGGGGGAGGGGGAGGGAACTGCGGAGGCGGGACCGCGGAGGCCTTCCGCTCCGCCTGCCTGGCCGCGCGCGGGGTGACGCGCCGCGGGGCAGGCGGCGCCGAGCCGGCGGCCCGCCGCGCGCGCGCGAGCTGAGCGCGCGCGCGAGCTGAGCGCGGGGGAGCGGCCCCAGCTGAGCTGAGCGGCTGGCGCTGGGGGCGCGCGCCGAGCGGCTGGCGGGCGCGCCGCTGCAGCTGGGGCTCGGGCGCTGCTCCGCGGGCGCTGGGCTCGCGCCGAGGCGGCTGGGCAACTGCGGCGCGGCGGCGGCGCCGGCGGCGCCGGCGCTGGGCGGCCTGGCACGGCGCAGCGCAGCGCCGCCCGTGCGGCTCGGAGGGGCGCTGGCAGGCGCGGCGCTGCTGCCGCTGCTGCCCCGCCGGGGAACTGGGTTGGCCGCGGCCGCGGGGCCCGGGGTGCCGGGCCACTGGGGCCCGACGGCGGCTGGCGCGCGCGGAGCTGCGGGCGGCGCCGGGGGCGGGCGACCGGCGCTCGCCCTCGGCTACGCCTTGCTGGGCGTCGCCGCCGTGCTCCCGTGTATGCGAGGTAGAGGCCCCGGTCGGCGCACCCCCTCGGCTCCGGGGCTTGCTCGCCGCTGAGCGGCGTGCTTGTCCTGGGGTTGGGGGGTTGCGCCGGCCCCCGATCAATGTGCTCCCGGCGCGCGGCAGACACGCGGCCGCCGCTGGAGAGGAGGAGGGAGGAGGAGGAGGTGGAGGACGTGGAGGAGGAGGAGAGGGGGAGGAGGAGGAGGGAGGAGAGGAGGAGGGGGAGGACGAGGTGGGTAGGAGGAGGAGGAGGAGGAGGAGGTAGGAGGATGAGGAGGAGGAGGAGGAGGAGGAGGAGGAGGAGGACGAGGAGGGGGAGGTGGGAGGAGGGGGAGGAGGGGGAGGAGGAGGACGAGGAGGAGGAGGAGGAGGACGGGTCGCCTGAGCCCTTCGGGGAAACCCTCCACCCCCGGGCGGCCACTTTAGCCGGCGGCAGCCGCAGCAGCCCGCGGGGTCTCTTCCCCGCCGCGGCCAGCGCCGCCTGGCTTGGCTGCGCAGGGGTGGCGGGCCCTGGCCATGGCGCGCTTCAGGGCGCCACGCCGAGGCCGGGCAGCGTGTGGCGAGCAGCGCGTCTGCGGTCAGCTCGGATGCGGCCAGCAGCACGGTAGGGATCCCTCCGTGCGCGGCCCCCGAACGTCGCGACTCCCTGCCCAGGGCCGGCTTCTCGACTCGGGTCCTCGCTAGACGGTCCTGGGTCCCATAGAGGGCCTGAATAGAGGCCTCCCAGATGAGACGGAGTATACCCTCCACCTCCACCTTTGCATACCTTCCGACCTCCGCGGAGGACGCGGGAGGTGATGCATTGAAACTATTGGAAGCCTCGGGGAACGCAAGGAAACTCGGCCTCCCACGAGGCGCAAGAGTGTGGAAGGTCGGCACGGAAGGTCTGGAAGAATGAGGGTGGGTGATCAGCAGCCCGACTCTGGCACGCAGAAGGTGGACGTGCACTGCGGCGAGCGGCCCGGCTGTGAGCAGCACGGCGGACAACGGCGGAACACCGCGCGACGTCCGGCGACACAAATGGGGTGCAGCACGACTCCCGACCAGGACTAGGGCGTGCAGCGCTGCGAGCTCCGCGGCTGTGAGTCGCTGGGCTGTTGGCAGCTCTTGCCCCTCCCTTCTCTCCGCCGCCCCCTCCGTCCCCCCCTGAGACGGAGCCAGGACGAAGGTAAACTCGGGTAGTGATACATCGAGACTCTCTGAGATCTGGCGGCTCTGGAGGATGTAGTCGCGGCCTTCTCAGAGCGATCCGGAACGCTCCCGAGAGCGCTACGGAAGACTCTGGAACGGATTTGTCCTCGTCCTAGCCCCGTCCGACCCCCTCTCCTCCTCCGCTGCTGAGGGTTGGCCCGACTTCTGAATTAGGGGGTCTACTGACCCAGGTCAATGCAAACCTGGGTCAGTCAGGCCTTGCAGAATCCTGCAGGATCAAGCACCCAAACCGGGGTCAGTGCACCCCTGGCCCTGCAGGATCCTGCGAGATCCGCCGCTCTGACTGACCCTCGTTTGCAGTGGCCCGAATATCGAGAAAAAAAAACACGGCAAAAACAGACACGTTCGCCCGTCCGCGCGGATTTCTTGGATCCGCGCTGGACCCCCCCTTCCCTGGCGCGCGGAGCGCGCCAGGGGCGGCGCCAGAGCCGCCGCCGGGGGCAGGGGCCCAGCGCGGATTCAAGAAATACGCGCGGAGCGCCAAACATGTATGTTTATGGCGTTTCTTCTTCTTCTTCTTCGATTCTCCCTCGCCCTCACTCTTCCAGTCCTTCCGTGCTGTCCTTCCACGTTCCTGCGTCTCGTGAAACGCTGATTTTTCTTCAACCTCCTGGGGCTTTCAACAACTTCAATGCAGCACCTTCCGCGCCTTCCGCGGAGGTCGGCAGGTTTGGAAGATGGAGGTGGAGGGCTTGAACCCCGATGAATCCCAGCTCGTTCACTGTCCGGGCCAGGGGCCAGCTTGACGGCCGCCAGCCGCCGTGGGCCGGTCGCGGGGCCCTCGGGGAAAACAGGCTCGCTCGCGGGGGGAGGGGGGGCCGCTCGGGGCCCGTGGCTAGGGCCGCCCTCCGGCAGGCCTCGCTCCCCCCAGGAAGAGGTGGAGGAGGAGGAGGGGGAGGAGGAGGGAGAGGAGGATGGGGGAGGAGGAGGAGGAGGAGGAGGGGAGGAGATGAGGAGGAGAGGAGGAGGAGGAGGAAGAGGAGGAGGAGGAGGAGGAGGCCCGCCCGGGCCGCCCCCCTCCGCCCCGTTCCCGTTGTCGCCCGCCCCGCTCGGCGGGGGCTGCTGGGGCCCGCTGGGGGGGGCCGCAGCGGCGCGGGGGCCTCACAGCTTCTGGCCGTTCCTGTTCCCTGGGAGGTTCCTCCTCAGGCAGGGGTGGCAAAGGCGCAGCTGCCACCCCGGCTTTGGCACTCCGGTTTCTTCGTTTGTTTGTCAGATCGAACACGATTCGTTGTTGAATGTGTCCGTGTTGGTCGACGGCAACCAGAAAAACTGAAAAAAGAACAAACACACTCCGAATGTTTTGAGAAAAACGAAACGCCATGGAATTCATGGAACCGTGGACGTCCTGTGCTGTTCGTCCTGTTCGTCCTGTCCGCCCCTTGCCGTTCGCCCGAGCGGCGAGAAGCGTCCTCGGGGCTCGGGCTCGCAGACCGCGAGGCGCCCTCGCGCCGCGTCGGCCCTTGGGGGGGGCGGCCGCGGGCCGTCGGCCTTCTCTTCCTCCACCTCCTCCACCTTCTGCTCGATGCTTCTCCTCCCCTCTCCTCCTCCTTCTCCTCCCTCCCCTTTCTCCTCCCCTCCTCCTCCTCCTCCTCCTGCTCCTGCTCCTGCTCCTGCTCCTCCTCCCCTCCTCCTCCTCCTCCCTGCACCTCCTCCTCCCTCCTCCCTCCTCCCGTGGTATTTTCCATCTGCGTGAGCACTGAGCAGCACAATCCAGCACAATCCCTTTTCCTCCTCTTCCCTCCTCCTCCTCCCTCCTCCTCCTCCTCCTCCTCCTCCTCCTCCTCCTCCTCTTCCTGCTCCTCCTCCTCCTCCTCCTCATCCCTCAACCTCTCCTACCTCCTCCTCCCTCCTCCCTCCTCCCCTCCTCCTCCTCCTCCTCCTCCTCCCTCCTCCTCCTCCTCCTCCTCCTCCTCCTCCTCCTCCTCCTCCTCTCCTCCTCCTCCTCCTCCTCCTCCTCCTCCCCCTCCCCCTCCTCCTCCTCCCCTTTCTCCCTCCCTCCCTCCTCCTCCTCCTTCCTCCCTCCCTCCCTCCCGTCCTTCCTCATCCCTCCTCCCTCCTTCCTCCTCCTCCTCATCCTCGTCCTTCTTGTGTTCCTCCACCTCTTCCTTCTCCTCATTCGCCTCCTCCTCCTCCTCCTCGTCCTCCTCCTCCTCCATCCTTCTCCTCATGAACAACTCATCTCTGTCGCAAACCCCCAGACGTGTCCGAAGTGCCGCCTGGCACTGCCTCGTTTGCAATTCGCAACAGTTTCACTGATGGAGGGCGGGTGATTTGCAAACTGCGGCTCTCGCCATAGAGCCGCGCATATTCGTCTTGAAAGTGTGCACCAGCTTTAGGGGTGGAGGGCGATTTATCTGCAAAATGTGGATCTCGCCTCAACGCAACGCACATTCGTCTTAATCGCTGTGCACGGGCTTCACGGATGGAGGGCGACGTCTTTTCAAACTGTGGCTTTCGCTGGAGCGCAATGCACATCCGTCTTGAAGGTTTGTACCCGTGTCAAGGAATCTTGTGGCCCAAATCCCAGGAATGCGGTTCTGGCACGGATCAAACTTGTTTGGACGCAACAGTCACATATATTCGCGGTGTTGCAGTACCAAGAATGGTATCCTAACACGATGCAGCACTGTCACGACGCAACCGTCACGTTGATCAGCGGCGTTGTATGTTCAAGAACGCTGCTGTGCAACGGTTGGGGATTCCCAAACTGTTGTCTTCCAATGGGGTACTTCCCGCAATAACTTTCAATATCTATAGGGACTTATGAAGAGGGAACGTGGTGGAGGGTGTATTGCAAGACCATTGATGCGTCTTGGGTTTGCACTGGTCCTCCTCCTGCTACTACTGCTCCTCCTCCCTCCTACTACTTCTAACCTTTCTCCTCCTCCTCCCGTCCCTCCATTTTCCTGATCCTCCTCCTCCTCCTCCTCCTCCACTAGCCCTTCTCCCCGTAGATAAGTGCTGCCTGTCGTACCCCCAGACGAGTCGGTAGGGCGGGCCAGGCGTGACTCCTGAGACGCACTCGCCGCCCATGACCCTGAGTACTGGCATTTGCACACGGACGAAGGGGGGCATGTTCAAGTTTGAGCTCTCACCTTCGCGCGCACAGTCGTCGTAAAAATTTGCAACTCAAAAGGCCCTCGAAACGACAAGGGCCGTTTCGTTACCGTTTCCGTGTTCCGTTTCTTTACAATTTCCCGCCGCGCCGTTGGTTACCGTTTCCGTCACCGTTTCGTTGTCGTTTCTGTCGCCGTTTCCGGATGGTATCCATCGCCGTGTCTTTGCAATTTCCGGCTGCGGTGTTTTCCTGCTTCCACTTCCGTTAACTATATAGTCCGTGCCGTCGAAACTACACAGGAGGCTACCGTTTCTTTGCCGATTCCGATCGCCGTTGTTTTGTCGTTTCCGCACTCGCCGAATGCCCTGTCCGCTGCCATTTCTTCATTGCTTCCATTGCCGTTTCTGTGACTTTCCTGACTGCCGTTTCTCTACCGTTTCAGTGCTCAAGAGAATTTTTGGAAACGATGAAGAAATGGCCCTGTCGCTTCTGGGGCCCACTAATCACTGCACCGACCTTGCAGACGTGCTGCAGCGGATTGTTGCGTGGATTTGTTCTAGTCTTCATCCCTGGCCAAACAAAATCCGCACGAAAATCACTTTGCAATCCGAATCCATCCCATTGTTTTCCGAACGAAATCCGCTCTGCGATGTTGGCGCCATGACACTAAGGTGTGAAGCATACACAAGAGTGAAGCACCCATCATGTCCTAAATTCGCCTTAGCGCCGCGCGCATCAGTTTTGCAACGCCTTCGAGGGTGGAGGGCGGTTCATTGCTCAAATTGGGGCTGCCTCTTGACAACACTGTCTTCAACACGGGGCTCTCGCTTGTCACGTCGTCGAAGCTCATGGCCTGAAGGGTAAGGTTGTGCAACATGTATGCAGGAGGGGCGGTCCTGCTCAGAACGGGGATATCGCTAAACGCCTCGTTCCGCTGTGTGATCATACCTGAAGGGGAACTGGGACACGCACGCATAAATGAACACAAATAACCATATTCCCAATATTTTCCCGTATGCTCTGGAATTGTGTCTTCCCCCCTTCCCATTTTTCCATAGTTTTTGGGAGTCGACGATTATTTGTGTCTGTGTGTTTCTTTCCCTCCTGAATACCTTTCCACATTCCGACATACGCGCAGGACAGATACAAGGCTGTTCCTCTTCAAATCGTGGCTCTCGCCGACGGCAGGCTCATGCGGCGATGGTCATGCTGGGGGACGTTTCTTGCAATGGGAAGGGAGGCTTGTGGAGACTTGTGAGGAGTGGGCTTGGGACGGGAGGGTGCACGGCAGCATCGCTGATGAGTCTTGCGTTAGTCTGGTCCTCAGCGGCATCGGCACATGTTCCTTCGCTACGTAACCATTCTCAACCCTCCAGCCACCTCTTCCTCAAAGGGCAGAGGAGAAAAGAAGCGGAAAAGGAGAACGGAGGAGCGGCAGGAGGGGGAGAAGAGGGGGGAGAGTGGAGTGAGAGGACGATGAGGTGCACTGCCCTCTGAGGGAGTGGAGAGGAAAGTCCGAATCAGACACGAATAGAGGAAAAGGAAAATGGTAGTGGGGACGTCCATCCGACGAGGTGCTCATAAGGTGCTCCATCCGACGAGGTGTTCCATCTACCCCCCCCCACCATCCCCCCCACCCTTCGGCGACTCCGAAGAAAGTGGCTTGTAAAGTGCGTGGTTTGCAACCGACACCCTGGGGGGCACCCTGCGGGGTGGGCGAGGACCTCGACAGAGCTCTCCGCCGCGCCCCGACGAGGACAGCGTCGTGCCCCCCAGGCCCAACGGCGGCAAGCGGAAACCACAGCCCGGCGCAACCATACCCTCTGCAGTCTCTGGCCACACCTCCTCCCCCTCTTCTTCTTCTCCTCCTCCTTCTTCTGTTTCGTCTCCTTCTTCTTCTCCTCCTCCTTCTTCTCCTTTTTCTCCTCCTCCTTCTTTTTATTATCCTCCTCCTCCTCCTCCTTTTCCTCCTCCTCTTCCTCATCTTCTCCTCCTCCTACTTATCCTCCTCTCCTCTTCTTCTGTTCCTCCTCCTTCTTCTTCTCCTCCTCCTCCTCATTCTTCTTCTTCTTATTATTCTTCTTCTTCTTCTTAATCTTCTCCTTTTGGGCCAAGGTGCAATCACCGAGGGTGCGCCGCTGGATCTCCCCAAGGCGGGGTGGGTGGGTGGGACCCTCCCCCCCTTCCTCGATCCGTCGTCGGGAAAAACCCCCTCCCCCCCCCTTCCCCGATCCGTCGTCGGGGAACCCCCCCCCCTTCACCCTTTCCTGGTCCGTCGTCGGGACCCCCCCCTTCCCCCCTTTCAAAAGGGGGGGGGTCCGACCCCCCCCCTCCCCCCCTTTGGCCGCCCCCCCCCCTTCCCCTTTTTCGCCACGCCGCCCCCTGACTCCAGAACCCGACCCCCGCCACCCCTACCCCTAGTCCTCACCCCAACCCAAACCCCTAACCCTAACCCCAACCATTAGCTCCAACCCCAAAGAGCACTCACTACTCATTACTCACTACCCACTACTGACTACTCGCGATTCGCTACTCACTTCTCACTACCCCCTACTCACTACTCACGACTCACTACTCGATTTCCACTACTCACTACCCACCACCCACTAGTCGCTACTCACTACTCACTACTCACTGCTCCCTCCTCCCTACTCACTACTCACTACTCACTCGTCACTACCCACTGCTCACTACTCACTACTCACTAAGCACTACTCACTACTCCCTACTCACTAATCACTACTCATCACCCACTACCCACTATCCACACACACTACTCAATCCTCATTGCCCACAAACCAATACTCACTACCCACTACTCGCTACTCGCTGCTCCCTAGACAGTACTGACTACACAGTACTCAGTACTCACAACTCGCTACCCCCATACTCGCTACTCAATACTCACTACTCACTCCCCGCTACTCACTACTCACTACTCACTACTCCCTAATCACTAGTCACTACATAATCTCTAGCCACTAGTCACAGGCCACGAGTAACTAGTCACTATTCACTACTCACCACCCACTACTCACGACTCATTAATCGCTACTCACTACCCAGTAATTGCTACCCACTTCTTACTACTCACTGCTCACTACCCCCTACTCCCTACTCCCTACTCAGTACTCGCTACTCCGTAATCGTGACTCACTCATGACTACCCACTACTCACTACTGACTACTCTCTACTCCCTACTCACTACCCACTACGCCCTACTCGCTCCTCACTACTCACTACACGCTACTCCCTACTCGCTACTCACTACACGCTACCCGCTGCCACTACCCACTACTCTCTACTCATCACTACTCACTACTCACTACGCACCACGTACTACTCAGTACGCACTAGTCACTACTAGCTACTCGCTACTGTCTACTCACTACTCACTACTCACCACTGAATACTCACTACTCATTACTCACTGCTCACTACGCACTACCCACTACTCAATACTCACTAATCACTACTCGCCACCCACTACTCACTACCAACTACTCACTACCCACTACTCATTACTCCCTACTCCCTACTCAGTACTCACTATTCACTACTCGCTACTCACTACTCACTACGCACCACCCGCCACTCACTACTCACTTATCAGTACACACTACTCGCTACTCACTACTCACTACTCCCCACTCCCTACTCCCTACCCCCTACTCGCCAGTCACTACCCAGTACTCACTACCCAATACTCACTACTCACCACTCCCTACACCCAATTCCGTACTCCCTACACACATTCTCTGGCGCAGAAAAGAGAAGCGAGAGAGGCCCCCCCTCGGCGGCTCCCTTTCCGGCGCACAGGGGGGGAGGGAGGGGGGGGTCCGAACCCTCCCTCCCCTTTCCAGCGCCAAGGGGGGAGGGGGGGAGGGGAGGGGAGGGGGGGGGGGGGGGTCCGGGACCCCCCCTCCTTGGAAGGGGGGGGGGGTTCTGCCACCCCCCCCTTTGGTGTATTCAGGGAGATCCACTGGCGCGCTTTCGCAATCACCCACCCTCTGCGCTGTACTATGCTAACTGCTACCCTGCTCATCTCGCCACCACCTACCCTACCCGTGCGATCACTTCCGCCAAGCCCCTCTGAAAGGAGATGAGCTCGGCTTCGAACTATTTCCTGCTCCTCTCCTCCTGCCCCTCCTCCTCCCTCCTCCTCCCCCCTCCGCCCTCCTCGACCCCCCCCCCGCCGCGCCGCCAGCGTGGGTGGGGACCTGTGGCGGCGGCGCCGGCGGCGATGGCGCCGATGACGGAGGAGAGCTCGCGCGCCACGGCGGGGGTGGCGCTGGCGGCCTCGCGGGGGAGTACGGGGGGAAGAGGGGGGTCCGAGACCTCCTCCTCCACCTCCTCCTTCCTCCTCCTCCTCCTCCACGTCCTCCCCGTCCTCCCCCTTCCCCTACACCTTCTGCCCCCCGACCCTCCTATTCCTCCTCCTCTTCCTCCTCCTCCTCCTCCTCCTCCCCCTCCTCCCCCTCCTCCTCCTCCTCCTCCTCCTCCTCTCCTCATTTTCTTTTTCTTCCTCCTTTTCCTCCTCCTCCTCCTCCTCCTCCTCCTCCTCCTCCTCACCTCCGGAGCGTTACCAAGGGGCGCGGCGTTCGGGCGAAGTCGGCATTTCGCCGGCTCCTGCGCCGCCCCGCTGCCGCCGTCACGTTCAGGCGCACTCGGCGATCGAGCCATGCGCCGCGCCCGCGCTTGCACGCCGCTCCCGAGCCCAATGCGCACGGAACTTGGGCAAGGCCGCCCGGGTCACCTGGATACGGCAGAGGGAAACCATAACTGAACACCCCCCCCCCCCTCCCCCCCACACTCAGTGTTGGCACGCGCGGGGGAGACTGCGGCCGAAGTGCATCGCATCAGACCCACCGCCACTCTGAACATTGGGGGAAGGGGAGGCGTTGACAGATGAATGTGGCATGAATGCTCGCTAATTTGTTCCGAGGCCTGTAGTTCGGGCCGATGGCGGCCGATCGAGACGACTCTGGCACCCCAATCACAAGCCCTCGGCGAAGCGCAACTGCTGGAACGCATCCCGAGGCGAGACATGTCCGGGAACCAACAAGAAGTTCCGAAATCTTGCGAAGGCTTCCCAATCGTGGGATCGCCCCAGGCGAGACGCAGCAGCTGGAACACGACACGCGTCCCGAGGCAAGCAAACCGCAAGGAACCAACGAAAACGATTGAACAAACATACAAGAAACATGGAAAACGCGAGAAATGAATCGACACGACGCTGTTAAGGGGCAGCGTTGGGGGGGACCAACTTAGGGGGGGGAGCATCGAGCTGGAATCGGCGATACATCGCCGATGGATCGCCGACAGGCCGATGCGTTCCCCCCTGAGTCTATCCACCCCTCATCTTGCCCAGGATGCTTCCCCGCGGCCATGTTGCTGACTCTCCTCCGCAGAGTCTTCCCCCGTTTCTAGGACTTCGGGCTCCAAAAACACGGTGATGTGCCAGACAGCATGGTGACCTCGAAATCCCCAACGAACCGCACCGCGCGGTCTGTCGCACCAGGGTTCTGGGACCCTGGAGTCCTGAGAACGCACGAGAGATCCCCGGAGAACGACCAGAACCTCGGAACCATGCGCCCCCCCCGAACCCCAACTTTGGACGCCCAAAATGGGTACGGAAAAAACAAATCCAATGCCCAACAACAGGCAATTGCCCAGAGCCAACAGCGGCCGCAATTTGGCAGGCGCCGACAGCGAGTCCTGTTCAAAATGAGCAGGATCTGCTGTCGGTCTTTGTGCCGATTCTTTCCGTGTCCACTGCTATCCAAGGCCGCGCACGGAGACGGCAAAACGGAAAGCCGACCAAATCGACAACGAAACCGAAACCGACCATAATCCACAAGACCAAAGCAACCTGGAAAGGCGCAACGACGCAACAACGACACAATCACCGACAACACCGAACCGACCAAACACAAACAACTGCGACGTAACCGAACCAACCGAACCGTGAACACCCTTGCGTACCCACTGACTTGAGCCGGGGAACAAACAATCACAAAAACAGGCAAACTCTGTAGACCTCTTGGAGGACTCACTCCTGTTAGCGGCGCGCGCAAGGGGGCAAGGGGAAGGGGGAAGGCTTCGCAGAACGGAGGCTGCTTCCTTGAAGGCGCCCGCCAAACATCAGTAGAACAGGCCCGCGCCTTCCAAGCAGCAGGGTGCTCCTAAGAAGCCTTCCCCCCCCTGCCGAGGGTTTGGGGTCGGGGCCCATGCCCGAGGCTCGAGGTTCGAGGCTCCTCCTCCTCCTCCTCCTCTTCCTCCTCCTCCTTCTACGCCTCCTGTTCTTCCTCCTGGTCTTCCTCCTCCTCCTCCTCCTCCTCCTCGTCTACCTCCTCCTCCTCCTCCTCCTCCTCCTTCTCCTCCCCCTCCTCCTCCTTCTCCTCCCCCTCCTCCTTGACCTCCGCCTCCTGCTTCTGCTCCTCCTCCTCATCCTCCTTCTCCTCCTCCTCCTCCACCTCCTGCTCCTCCTCCTTCTCCTGCCCCTCCTCCTCATCTTTCTCCTCCTCCTCCTTCATCCTCCTACTCCTCCCCCTCCTCCGCCCCTCCGCCTCCTGCTCCTCCTCTTCCTCCTCCTCCTCCTCTTCCTCCTCCTCCTCGTCTGCCTCCTGTTCCTCCTTCTTGTCCTCCTCCACCTCCTACTGCTCCTGCTCCTTCTTCATCCTC
>CAUYUJ010016367.1:20000-22500 GCA_963575745.1 Prorocentrum cordatum
ACCCGATGGTTTTTTTGACAGACTCGTAAGAGCACGAGCGAAGGTTGTTTTGAACACCCTTGTTGCGAAACAGTGTTTGTGTTTGTGTGCTTCGGGACACTGGGCGTTGAAATCTTGGCGAAACCTAGGTTTTGAACGAATTTCGGCATGCGCGCGCAACGACGCGCGCACATGACCCTCGTTCCATTTGTTGCATGTGATTATTGCGTCAACGCGCACGGAAGGGCATTCGACCAATTTCGGCATGCGCGCGCGAGAGGCCCGTTTGGTGGCATGTGATGAAAGTGTTGAGAAACGTAAGGTTTGCCCAAAAAGAACTCGCAAGAGCGGGGGCCCAAGCGTTTTTGGAAGATTCGTGTTGCAAAACCATGTGTTTCCGAACGTTTTCGGGGTGCCGAGCTTTGGAATCTTGGCGAGACCTGAAATATTCAAAGGGCGCCCGCGTGCGCGTGCGACGACGCGCGCGCGTGCATTCGTTTTGCTTTCTGCGGGGGGTTCTTGCGAACTGATTATCTGTTGTAAACGGGTGCGCGCGCATAGCATGTGTAGCAGAGAATGAAAGGGAGGGCGATAAAAAAAAACGGTTTGGATGGTGGTATGAGCTCATATTCGGAATGGACGATGGGGAAGAAAAGCATAGGTACACTGTAACAAAAAAAAGCGTTTAACACAGGGGGGAAATGTGGATCTTAATGGGGAACCGATGCAGCTCGCATATAATGTGCAATCGACGTGGAGTGATTAATCTACGCGGCGCAACCCATGCGGTGCGAGCTGGTTGCCGTACTTGAAGCTGACAACTCCAATGCTCGCGCAATCATCTGACCCACCCGCCAGCAAGTTGGTTTTCAAAGCTCACGCGGCGGCGATTGCGAGGAGTCGTTGGTGTTGAGTGGTGGATCTCTGCGGCCGCGCTAGCCCGCGCATGCTCGCGCGCGCAGCGGCCCGCGAGATTGGCGCGACCGACGCAGCCGCGGTGGCGTTGACCGGCGGGCAATTTCACAGCGGGCATGTCAGTGCGATTCGGCGACTTGGGCGGGCGCGGTACCATGGCAACGTCGACAACGGTAGGCGCGATAATGATGGTAGAACTTCTGGTGACGACGGGAAAGCAAAAAGATGTTGTTAAGAATTCGCAGGTGCGCGAGCGCAGGCATCTTTGCAAACTGATAACGCCAAACAACACATTTCGGGGCATTCGATTTTGACATCCCTTCGACACGAAATGTTTTTTTTCGCAAAAATGATCCGGCATGCACGCGCGGCGACGCGCGCGTATGCACTTCGTCTCATGTGCTACACACGCGCACGGGCGTTCGAGCGATTCCGGCACGCGCGCGCGAGACCTGTGGGGTATCACTCAGTGGACATGTTGAACAACCGATGGTTTTCTTCAGAATTCGCAGGAGCCTGGGCGCAAGCTTTTCTAGAACATATCCTTATTGCGAAACCACGAGATCATTAGATGATCGGGACAACCGAATTTGAAATCCTTGCAGATCCTTCGGTGTTTGTTGGATTTCTGCATGCGCGCGCGACGACGCGCGCGCGCATTTCGTCCCACATTCGCAAGGGATTTTTTGTGAACGGGTCTTTGTGATACAAGCGAATGAGCGCGCATATGATTGTCTGCAAAAAAAAAGGCGTGCGATACCGATTTCGCTGGGAAGATACGAACTCATATTCAGGATGGGCGATAGGGGCAAAATCATCCGTACATTGCAATACGGAAAGGGGACTCATTAAATGTGAGAGGGGGAGGCCCGGGGGTAGACCCGATTATCCGGACGAAAGGGAAGATTACGCGAGCCCGCGACGAAGAGGCGACGGGAGGGCGACGGCGGCCACATAGCCGCCAGACCGAAGACACGGCCCTCACGACGGGCAGCGACGAAGAAGCGACGGGGCGGCGACGGCGAGCACATAGCCGCCAGACCGAAGACACGGCCCGTGTCCTCAGAGGACAAATTAGAACCCCGAAGTGTAAGCATTGCTTGGGAGCATTCCTTGGGGAAAAATCCACACAATGCAAAACGACAAATGACGTCCATAACCAACAATTGTCGCTGTTGGGCAAACGGCCTTCTGAAATGGACGACGTCCGCGGCGGAAAAGAAAGCGAGTCAAGTTTAAAATGAAGAGGATATGCTGTGGGTCTTTGTGCCCATTCTTTCCGTGCCCATTTCGATCCAACGCAATGCACGGCGACGACAACACCGACAAATCGACCGAATCGACTGCTACACCGAAACCGCCCGAAACCGACAGGCCGAGAGCAACCTAGAAGGGCGCAACGACGCGGCAACGACACGATCACCGACCAAACCGAACCGACCGAACACAAACGACTGCGACACAGCCGAACCGACCGAACCGTGAACACCATTGCGCACTCATTTCGATCGTCCCGACCGCGGAACTAACAATGCCATGAACATAACAAACACTGAGGTCTGCGCGGGATTCTCGGATCGTGGCGCGCGGAACGCCGATCCAAGGA
>CAUYUJ010016367.1:27500-39031 GCA_963575745.1 Prorocentrum cordatum
CAGCCGCCCCCGTTTGCTTCACCAGATCGGCGAATGGCAGGGAGCTGGGCCACCAACCAAGTAACACACCAACCAACCAGCCCACCAACTGACCGACCCAGCAACCACCCAACCAGGTAGCCGCCCCAGCACCCAATCGGCCATTCAACCAGCCGACCAGCCGACCAACCAACGACCCGATCAGACAGCCAAGAAGCCCATCTGGCCACCCAATGACGGCCACAGAAGCCCCAACAATGAAGAAAGAACCAGAACGCCTCGCAGGCTTGACTGGCAGAAGCTCCAGCGAAGAAGGACCAAAACGACCCAGAGACGTCCCTTTGATTTGCAGGAGTCCCCCGGCATCACGATTTGCTCAAAACATCGATCACCAGACGCCTCGACCCATTCCAAAATGCCCGCTTTTCACCCCCAGTCGTTTTTTGACAATCACAAGGACTGGCGAGAGTCTCCAGATGCTAAACATTTAACAAAAAATGCCCGTCGTGTTATTTCAGTACGCGAGGACATGTCTGGGGAGATCACTTCAAATTCCAGAAGCCCCCCAAAACGGCTCTCGACGATTGATCGACAGAGGTGGGGGGAGACGAGGGGGGAGGGGATTGGCTCAGAGGGGGGGACATCGACCGGGAATCCGCGATACCTCGGCGGTACGTCCCCGATAGCGAATCCGTATGGTACGGACGATGTGCGCTGTCGGGCCCGATCGGCGATCCATGGGCGATTGGGGGTCAATGCGTCCCCCCTCGAACCTATCCGACGGAAAGCATTTGGGAACCTCGAGCCTCGAACCGACGGAAATACCAGAAAACCTCGAACAGGAATCCGAAGACCGCGACACGCCAGCGAAAACGTCAGAAAACCCCGAGGGCCGCGGGCGAGCGGCAGCAAGCGGCCCGCGGCGCAGCGATCGGGCGCCTTCGGGCGCAGCCAGCACACCCAGCGTGCCCACCCGCAGACGCACCGCAGCAGCGCGCTGCCGCCTCCGCCGCCGCCGCCGACGTCGACGGCAACGACGACGACGACGACGACAACGACGACAACGACAACGACGACGACCAAACGACGACGACTAGGATCGAGGTTCGAGCTTATTGGTTCCTCGCCGATTCTGGGGCCTCCTCGGATGTTTCGTGTCGCCACGGCTAGATCCTCCTGGCAGCTTTGGTCAGAATGCACCCGTTGACAGGTCCGACACCGCCGACGACGATGCGGTCGCTCATGTGGCGCCCATGTGCAGACGGACAGACTGAGTGTGATGAACGCCGCCGTGGATGAGCGAACTCCGATGTGGCGTGCATCAAAGGTTGGGGCTGCCCAACTGAAAACGTACTCTGTGGACAGCAAACAAAGGATCTAACACGCGCAAAGGAAGGCACTCCGACTGCACCAGCTCGCCTGAGAACCGCACAAGCGACAGGCCCCAGGACAGTGTCGCCCATGAGACGCCCATGTGGAGACATACGGCCTGAGTGTGAGGACCGCTGCCGTGGATGAGCGAGCTCCGCTGTCGCGTGCATCACAGGTTGGGGCCGCCAGCACTGAAAATGCACTCTGTGGACGGCTAGGGGTCCAGCACGCACACGGAAAGGCACTCCCACTGCACCCGCCCTTCCGAGAGCCGCACAGGATCCAGCCAGCAGCGCCACGCCCCTGGACACTGTCGCACATGTGACGCCCATGTGGAGACAGATGGCCTGAGTGTGAGGACCGCCTTCGTGGATGAGCAAGCTCCGCTGTCGCGTGCATCACACGTTGGGGCCGCCCGCATTGAAAACGTACTCTGTGGGCGGCTAGGGGTCCAGCACGCACACAGGAAGGGACTCCGATTGGACATGCCCGCTTGAGAGCTGCATAGGATCCCGCCAGCACCGACACGCCCTCGGAAATTGTTGCCCATGTGACGCCCATGTGGAGACAAACGGCCTGAGCGTGAGGACCGCTGCCGTGGATGAGCCAGCTCCGCTGTCGCGTGCATCACAGGTTGGGGCCGCCCCCACTGAAAACGTACTCTGTGGACGGCTAGGGGTCCAGCACGCACACAGGAAGGCACTCCGACTACGCCCGCCCGCCTGAGAGCCGCATAGGATCCCGCCAGCAGCGACAGGCCCCCGGACACTCTCGCCCATGTGGCGCCAATGTAGAGACAGACGGCCTGAGTATGAGGACCGTCGCCGTGGACGAGCGAGCTCCGCTGTCGCGTGCATCACAGGTTGGGGCCGCCCCTACTGACAAAACGTTCTCTGTGGACGGCTAGGGGTCCAGCACGCACACAGGAAGGCACTCCCACTGCACCCGCCCGCCTGACAACCGCATGTGTCCCCGCCAGCAGCGACAGGCCCTCGGACACGTCCATGTGACGCCCATGTGGAGACATCAGACCTGAGCATGAGGACCGCCGCCGTGGATGAGCGAGCTCCGCCGTCGCGTGCATCACAGGTTGGGGCCGCCCCCACTGAAATTACCCTGGCTAAGAACCCAACCCCACGTGCGTGGAAACTACCAGCAGGACCGCTCGATGCACAAGAGCTCGTTGGGGTGCGAAGGCGCGTCGAAGTGGACCCGAGGACGCATGCGGACCCTATGGGGCCACGAAACGTGTGAGTGGTGTGCCGAAATGGACCCGAGAACGCATGCGGACCCTGCCACTGGAGCCTTCGGAGGAGCCCCCGAATGGGCCAAGAAACGTGTGAGACGCTCGCCGAAGTGGACCCGAGTACGCATGCGGACCCTGCATCTGGAGTCTTCGGTGGAGCTCCCTACGGTGCCACGAAACGTGTGACGGGTGTGCCGAAATGAACCAGAGTACGCATGCGGACCCTGCCACTCGAGCCTTCGGTGGAGCTCCCTATGGAGCCACGAAACGTGTGAGGTGTTCGCCGAATGGGACCCGAGTACGCATGCGGACCCTGCCACTGGAGTCTTCGGTTGAGCTCCTTATGAGGCCACGAAGCGTGTGAGAGTTGTGCCCAAATTGACCCGAGTACGCAAAAAAGAGAAAAAAAAAGAAAAAAAAACGAGAAAAAGGAGCTCCCTACGGTGCCACGAAACGTGTGACGGGTGTGCCGAAATGAACCAGAGTACGCATGCGGACCCTGCCACTCGAGCCTTCGGTGGAGCTCCCTATGGAGCCACGAAACGTGTGAGGTGTTCGCCGAATGGGACCCGAGTACGCATGCGGACCCTGCCACTGGAGTCTTCGGTTGAGCTCCTTATGAGGCCACGAAGCGTGTGAGAGTTGTGCCCAAATTGACCCGAGTACGCATGCGGCATGCGGACCCTGCCACTGGAGCCTAGCCGCCGATGGGGCCACGAAACGCGTGAGTGGTGTGCCGAAATGGACCCGAGTACGCATGCGGACCCTGCCACTGGAGCCTTTGGTGGAACTCCCTATGGGGCCACGAAAAGTACGAGGTGTTCGCCGAATGGGGCCCGAGTACGCTTGCGGACCCTGCCGCTGGAGCCTTCGGTGGAGCTCCCTATGGTGCCAAGAAGCGTGTAAGGTATTCCCCGAAGTGGACCCGAGTACGCACGCGGACCCTGCCACTGGAGCCTTCGGTGGAGAGCCCTATGGAGCCAAGACAAGTGTGAGGTGTTCGCCCAAATGGATCCGCGTACGTATGCGGACCCTGCCACTGGAGCCTTCGGTGGAGCCCCCGATGGGGCCACGAAACGTGTGAGGGGTGTCCCAAAATTGGCCCGAGTATGCATGCGGACTCTGCCACTTGAGCCTTCAGTGGAGCTCCCTATGGGGCCAGGGACACGTGTGAGGAGCGCGCCGGAACTATGATGAGGGTGACGATGGTGGTGATGATGATAATAAGAATAAGAATGATGATGATAATGATGATGATGATGATGATGATGATGATGATGATGATGATGATGATGATGATGATGATGATGGTGACGATGATGACGGTGATGATGATGATGATGATGATGATGATGATGATGATGATGATAATGATGATGACGATGATGATGATGATGATGATGGCACGTGATGCTGATGTTGATGCTAAGGCTGATGATGATGATGATGATGATGATGATGATGATGATGATGATGATGATGATGATGATGATGATGATGATGATGATGATGGTGGTGGTGGTGGTGATTGTGATGGGAAGTAGGAAAGGGAGGATGAGAAGAAAGCGAATGGAAGAATGAGGAGGAACATGAGAAAAGGAAGGAGGGGGAAGTGGCGAGGAAAAGGAGAAGGAGAGTGATGTGGGGCGCTGCGAATACAAAACGAGGGCCCAACACTCGGGAGGCTGGGGAAAACGTACTCTGTGGACGGCTAGGGGTCCAGCACGCAGCACAGGAAGGCACTCCGAGTACACTCGCCCGCCTGACAGCCGCACAGCTTCCCGCCAGCAGCGACAGGCCCCCAGACACTGTCGCCCATGTGACGCCCATGTGGAGACAGACGGCCTGAGCGTGAGGACCGCCGCCGTGGACGAGCGAGCTCCGCTGTCGCGTGCATCACAGGTTGGGGCCGCCCGCACTGAAAATGCACCCTGTGGACGGCTAGGGGTCCAGCACGCACACAGGAAGGCACTCCGAGTACACTCGCCCGCCTGACAGCCGCACAGCTTCCCGCCAGCAGCGACAGGCCCCCGGACACTGTAGCCCATGTGACGCCCCTGTGGAGACAGAACGGCCTGAGCGTGAGGACCGCCCGACGTGACGAGCGCGCTCCGCTGTCGCTTGCATCACAGGTTGGGGGGCCGCCCGCCTGAAAATGCCACCCTGTGGACGGCGAGGGTCCCATCGCCACAGGAAGCACTCCGAATTGTACACTCGGCCCGCCTGACAGCCGCACAGCTTCCGCCAGCAGCGACAGGCCCCCGGACACGGGAGCCCATGTGGCGCCCATGTGAGACAGACGGCCTTAGCGTGAGGACCGCCGCCGTGACGATCACCGAGGCGCTGCGCGTGCTCACAGGTTAGGTCGTCTCAGCGAGAAGCTGCACTCTGTGGACGGCTAGGGGTCCAGCACGCACACAGGAAGACACTCCAGCCTCACAGCTTCCCGCCAGCAGCGACAAGCCCCCGGACACTATCGCCCATGTGACGCCCATGTGGAGACAGACGGCCTGAGCGTGAGGACCGCCGCCGTGGACGAGCGAGCTCCGCTGTCGCGTGCATCGAAGGTTGGGGCCGCCCGCACTGAAAATGCACTCTGTGGACGGCTAGGGGTCCAGCACGCACACAGGAAGGCACTCCGAGTACACTCGCCCGCCTGACAGCCGCACAGCTTCCCGCCAGCAGCGACAGGCCCCCGGACACTGTCGCCCATGTGACGCCCATGGTGAGACAGACGGCCTGAGCGTGAGGACCGCCGCCGTGGATGAGCGAGCTCCGCTGTCGCGTGCATCGCAGGTTGGGGCCGCCCGCGCTGAAAATGCACTCTGTGGACGGCTAGGGGTCCAGCACGCACACAGGAAGGCACTCCGAGTACACTCGCCCGCCTGACAGCCGCACAGCTTCCCGCCAGCAGCGACAGGCCCCCGGACACTGTAGCCCATGTGGCGCCCATGTGGAGACAGACGGCCTGAGCGTGAGGACCGCCGCCGTGGACGAGCGAGCTCCGCTGTCGCGTGCATCGCTGGTTGGGGCCGCCCGCACTGAAAAGGCTCTCTGTGGACGGCTAGGGGTCCAGCACGCACACAGGAAGGCGCTCCGAGTACACTCGCCCGCCTGACAGCCGCACAGCTTCCCGCCAGCAGCGACAGGCCCCCAGACAATTTCGCCCATGTGGACGCCCATGTGAAGACGAACGCCTGAGTGTAGAGGCGTGGGCGTTGGCCGAGCGAGTTCCTGGTGTCGCGTGCATCGCAGGTTGGGTGCGCCGCACTTGAAATGCTCTGTGGACGGCGAGGGGTCCAGCACGCACACAGGAGGGCACTCCGAGTACACTCGCTCGCCTGACAGCAAACAAAAAAAAAAAACAAAAAAAAAAAAGAAAAAAAATAAAACAAACAAAAAAAAAAAAAAAAAAAAAAAAAAAAAACCAAAACAAAAGAACAAAAAAACAAAAAAAAAAAAAACTCGCACAGCCCCTTCCCGCCAGCAGCGACTGGCCCCCGGACACTGTCGCCCATGTGACGCCCATGTGGAGACACACGGCCTGAGCGTGAGGACCGCCGCCGTGGACGAGCGAGCTCCGCTGTCGCGTGCATCGCAGGTTGGGGCCGCCCGCAATGACAAGGCTCTCTGTGGACGGCTAGGGGTCCAGCACGCACACAGGAAGGCACTCCGAGTACACTCGCCCGCCTGACAGCCGCACAAATTCGGAAATTCCCGCCAGCAGCGACAGGCCCCCGGACACTGTCGCCCATGTGACGCCCAAGTGGAAACAGACGGCCTGAGCGTGAGGACCGCCGCCGTGGACGAGCGAGCTCCGCTGTCGCGTTGCAATCGCTGTTTGGGGCCGCCCGCGCTGAACAATGACTCTGTGGACGGCTATGGGTCCAGCACGCACAGGAAGGCACTCCGATTACACTCGCCCGCCTGACAACCGCAACAACTTTCCGCCAGCAGCGACAGGCCCCCGGACACTGTCGCCCATGTGACGCCCATGTGGAGACAGACGGCCTGAGCGTGAGGACCGCCGCCGTGGACGAGCGAGCTCCGCTGTCGCGTGCATCGCAGATTGGGGCCGCCCGCACTGAAAATGCACTCTGTGGACGGCTGGGGGTCCAGCACGCACACAGGAAGGCACTCCAGCCTCGCAACTTCCCGCCAGTAGCGACAGGCCCCCGGACACTGTCGCCCATGCGACGCCCATGTGGAGACACACGGCCTGAGCGTGAGGACCGCCGCCGTGGACGAGCGAGCTCCGCTGTCGCGTGCATCACAGGTTGGGGCCGCCCGCACTGAAAATCCACTCTGTGGACGGCTAGGGGCCCAGCGCGCACACAGACAGGCACTCCGAGTACACTCGCCCGCCTGACAGCCGCACAGCTTCCCGCCAGCAGCGACAGGCCCCCGGACACTGTCGCCCATGTGACGCCCATGTGGAGACAGACGGCCTGAGCGTGAGGACCGCCGCCGTGGGCGAGCGAGCTCCGCTGTCGCGTGCATCGCAGGTTGGGGCCGCCCGCACTGAAAATGCACTCTGGTGACGGCTAGGGGTCCAGCACGCACACTTTTTGTTTACAAGCTCGAGTGGGCGCCCCGTGGCTGAGGAGAGGAGAGGACAGCAGCAGGGGGGGGAAGAACAAGACGAGAGGCAGCAGCAGCAGCAAGCAGTGCAGACAGGCGCGGCCGCGGCCGCTACCTGGCACCCCGACTTTGCGGGGTGCCGCTCTCAACCCCTGGCGCCCAGCAGGCCCACGAGCTCGCAGAGCTCGCCCCTGTCCAGCCGCGCCGCCCGCCCCACAGGGGGGAAAGGCGCGCGCCCCGCGCCCGGGGCCGCTCAGGCCCCGCCAGCCCCGCCCAGGCGCCGCGCCGCCGCTGCCAGCGCCGCGGGCCCGTCCACGGCGGGGTCGCCCTCCGCAGCCGCCGCCAACTGCGCCGCCTCCGCCGCCAGCTCTGGGAAGGCCCGGAACGCCTCGGCCCTCGCCCGGAGCTCCCGCGCCAGCTCCGCGGCCGGGAGCTCGCACAGCCGCCGCGTGGCGTCAACCCCCGCCGCCCCATGAGCAGGGGGGCCGCTTCCGCCGCGACGGCGCCGGCCTGGCGGCGAGCGACGCGCGCGCCTTGGCCGCTCGGCCGCCCCCAGCACCCGCTCGACGACCCGCCGGCGGCCCAGCGCATCCGGGATCGCCGAGGCGGCCTCCTCGAGCCGGGCACGCGCCTCGCAGAAGCCCAAACCGCGAATGGCGACGCGAAACGCCGGCGCCAGCGCGCGCGCTGCCGCCCACCCCGAGCTGGCCAGGCCGTCCCGCAGCTCCTGCACGAAATCCTCCCTGGAGATTCCGTCGCGCTCCACACCGTCGCCCTCCGCCCGCGTGGGGGGGGCCGGGACCAGCGCGCCCGCCTCGGCGGCGCTGGTGCCAACGCTAGGCGGGCTGGCCGCCTCAGAACCGTCGCCCTCGTGGAGGGCCGGAGGCCGCGCCGCCTCTGCGCAGGGGCGGGAGGCTGCGCGGGGCGACCCAGCAGCAGCCCCACCAGCCGCGCAACCGTCGCCCACGGGGGGGTCCAGGGGCACGTCGTCCTCCGAGAGGTGCACCCAGCAGCGCTCGGCCGGGCGCGCGCCGGGCAACCGCGGGACCGCATCGTCCAGCGGGGCCCCGCCGCAGGCCGAGCGCTGGCGCGGAGGCGTGGCAACCGCGGTCGCGCCGCCCGGACGCCCTGGCGCGCCATGCCAGAGCCCCAGCGCGTCGTAGCTGGCCTCGATGCCAATGTCGATGACTACGGAGGGGCCGTCGCCCTCGGCTCCGCAGCCGGGCGCACCGTCGCTGCCGGAGCTGACGCCCGGGCATCGGGGGCTCAGGGGCCCGCAGCAGCCGGGCTCACCGTCGCCGCCGCTCAGGAGGCTCGGGGCACCTCCCATTGCGGGAGGATCGCCTTCCTCCCGGACGCCTCCGGGAGATCCACCGCGGAGAAGCCCTGCCATCCCGCCTGGTGCAGAGCTGCCGCGACCAGCTGCGCACTGGGGGCCCCCCCCAGGGCAGCTGGCTGGGGCCCTACCACGCCGGCCGCTGGCGCTGAGGGCGGAGCCGTCGCTGTCTGAGCAGCCGGTGCCGTCGCTGCCAGAGCAGCCGGAACCGTCGCTGCCGAAGCAGCCGGGGGCGCTGCCTGCGGCGCCGTTGCGGTGGCTGGACCGACCCGGGCGGCGCCGCTGGCGCCGCTGTCGCTGTAGCCGCTGCTGCTGTCGCTGCTGTCCTCCTCGCTGCTGGGCGGACAGCGGCCGCGGCCCGACGCTGGCGGCTGCCCCTTGGGCTCCGGAGGAGGAGGAGGCGTCGTCGCCAGCCGCGACGGCTGGCGCGGGGCTGCTGCCTTGGACGTCGCCGCGGGAGCAGGGCCCTGGCCGCGACGCGTCCGACTCCGCGAACGCCGCCCATTGCCCCAGCCCGCCGATCCCTTGCCACGCGCCGGCGCCCTGGCGCCGCTGTCGCGGGGCGTACCGCCGCGGCTGCTGCCACGCCTCGCCGCCAGGGGAGCCCTGGCGGAGGGATCTGGTCCAGGGCTCGGGCTGCGCTGGCGCCGGCGGCGTCGCCGCCCCGACGTCGGCTCCTCGGAGCGGCCCCCGCGGCGGCCCGATGCCCGCGCCGAGCCCCTGGCCGCTGCCGCCACGGCGCCGCTGGCGCAGCCGGCGGCGGCGCCGGCCGCACCGCACGCTCCGCCAACTGCGGCCGCCGCCGCCTCTGCGGGCGCAGCGGGTGCCGCGCCTGCCCGGGCCCCGCCGCTGGCCCCCCCGAGCCAGACCCCTGGGGCGGGGGCCACCGGCGCCGTGACGAGCCTGACTGGCCCCCACCAGCACGCCCAGGCCCAGCCGCCAGGGAGACAGGGGACGGCCGCCCAGCAGCCATCCCCTTGCATGCGCGGCGCGCCCCGCGCGCGCCGCCCCCGGCCCCCGCCCGACCCACGGGCACCCGGGCCGCGCGAGCCACCTTGAGCCAAAATGGCTTGAGCCAAAATGGCTACGGAGGTCCAGCACGCACACAGGAAGGCACTCCGAGTACACTCGCCCGCCTGACAGCCGCACAGCTTCCCGCCAGCAGCGACAGGCCCCCGGACACTGTCGCCCATGTGACGCCCATGTGGAGACAGACGGCCTGAGCGTGAGGACCGCCGCCGTGGACGAGCGAGCTCCGCTGTCGCGTGCATCACAAGTTGGGGCCGCCCGCGCTGAAAATGCACCCTGTGGACGGCTAGGGGTCCAGAACGCACACAGGAAGGCACTCCGAGTACACTCGCCCCCCCGCCTGACAGCCGCACAGCTTCCCCGCCACAGGCGACAGGCCCCCGGACAGACTGTCCGCCATGTGACGCCCATGTGGAGACAGACGGCCTGAGCGTGAGGACCGCCGCCGTGGACGAGCGAGCTCCGCTGTCGCGTGCATCACAAGTTGGGGCCGCCCGCACTGAAAATGCACCCTGTGGACGGCTAGGGGTCCAGCACGCACACAGGAAGGCACTCCGGTACACTCGCCCGCCTGACAACCGCACAACTTCCCGCCAGCAGCGACAGGCCCCCGGACACTGTCGCCCATGTGACGCCCATGTGGAGACAGACGGCCTGAGCGTGAGGACCGCCGCCGTGGACGAGCGAGCTCCGCTGTCGCGTGCATCGCTGGTTGGGGCCGCCCGCGCTGAAAATGCACTCTGTGGACGGCTAGGGGTCCAGCACGCACACAGGAAGGCACTCCGAGTACACTCGCCCGCCTGACAACCGCACAACTTCCCGCCAGCAGCGACAGGCCCCCGGACACTGTCGCCCATGTGACGCCCAAGTGGAAACAGACGGCCTGAGCGTGAGGACCGCCGCCGTGGACGAGCGAGCTCCGCTGTCGCGTGCATCGCAGGTTGGGGCCGCCCGCAATGACAAGGCTCTCTGTGGACGGCTAGGGGTCCAGCACGCACACAGGAAGGCACTCCGAGTACACTCGCCCGCCTGACAGCCGCACAAATTCGGAAATTCCCGCCAGCAGCGACAGGCCCCCGGACACTGTCGCCCATGTGACGCCCAAGTGGAAACAGACGGCCTGAGCGTGAGGACCGCCGCCGTGGACGAGCGAGCTCCGCTGTCGCGTGCATCGCTGGTTGGGGCCGCCCGCGCTGAAAATGCACTCTGTGGACGGCTAGGGGTCCAGCACGCACACAGGAAGGCACTCCGAGTACACTCGCCCGCCTGACAACCGCACAACTTCCCGCCAGCAGCGACAGGCCCCCGGACACTGTCGCCCATGTGACGCCCATGTGGAGACAGACGGCCTGAGCGTGAGGACCGCCGCCGTGGACGAGCGAGCTCCGCTGTCGCGTGCATCGCTGGTTGGGGCCGCCCGCGCTGAAAATGCACTCTGTGGACGGCTAGGGGTCCAGCACGCACACAGGAAGGCACTCCGAGTACACTCGCCCGCCTGACAACCGCACAACTTCCCGCCAGCATACGACGGCCGCCCGGACAGGACTGTCGCCCATTTTACGCCCATTTGGGAGACAGACGGCCTGAGCGTGAGGACCGGCCGCCGTGGACCGAGCGAGCTCCGCTGTCGCGTGCCTCACAAGTTGGGGCCGCCCGCCACTGAAATGCACCCTGGTGGACGGCTAGGGGTCCAGCACGCACACCGGAAGGCGCTCCGAGTACACTCGCCCGCCTGACAGCCGCACAGCTTCCCGCCAGCAGCGACAGGCCCCCAGACATTTTCGCCCATGTGACGCCCATGTGAAGACGGACGGCCTGAGTGTGAGGACCGCCGCCGTGGACGAGCGAGTTCCGCTGTCGCGTGCATCGCAGGTTGGGGTCGCCCGCACTGAAAATGCATTATGTGGACGGCTAGGGGTCCAGCACGCACACAGGAAGGCACTCCGAGTACACTCGCTCGCCTGACAGCCGCACAGCTTCCCGCCAGCA
>CAUYUJ010016367.1:39131-114131 GCA_963575745.1 Prorocentrum cordatum
CGCCGCCGTGGGCGGAGCGAGCTCCGCTGTCGAGAGCATCACAAGTTGGGGCCGCCCGCACTGAAAATGCACCCTGTGGACGGCTAGGGGTCCAGCACGCACACAGGAAGGCACTCCGAGTACACTCGCCCGCCTGACAGCCGCACAGCTTCCCGCCAGCAGCGACAGGCCCCCGGACACTGTCGCCCATGTGACGCCCATGGTGAGACAGACGGCCTGAGCGCGAGGACCGCCGCCGTGGACGAGCGAGCCCCGCTGTCGCGTGCATCACAGGTTGGGGCCGCCCGCACTGAAAATGCACTTTGTGGACGGCTAGGGGTCCAGAACGCACACAGGAAGGCTTCTCACAACGTTGCGATCCTAGAACCCGCCACCGCACCTGCGGAGCCTCACGCGTAGCACATGCCAATCAGCGGTCTGTGGCAAGGGGCCGACCACCCTTTGGACCACGACAACGGCCCTCGGATCACCCAACAGGCCCTGATCATAGCTCATGGTGACCCAAGGCGGCCCCAAGGAGGCCCAGGATGGCCACGGCTAGCTCGAGGACGGCCTCAAGAAACGCCCCATGGCTCTGCCAAGGACCTCCGAGAGGCCAACATCGTCACAATACGCATGCCTCACAGTGTGGCGCCAGATGTCTGCCAGATGAGTTCAGAAGGTCTCGCAGGTGCAAAGGGCCCACTAAGGAACTCCTACATTTAGGCCGGGCATGTCCTCCTAAAGGCGGATTTTGGAGCGAAAATGATAACAAAACACACCCAACCACAGTGAAGAGAAGCACGGAAATCGTCACCAGACTATTGTCGTACCATTCTTGAATATTCCTCCTGTAGGGTCACATACCCGACATACTCGTAGGTGTAAAGGGCCCCCTAAGGAACCCCTGGATTGCCCAAAGGACGTCGAGAATGACATCCGAGGCGCCCAGAAACTCTCCAGGATGGTCCGAATTGGCCGAAGACCGCCCTAAGATGACACCACCCTCGCCTGGGCAGCCCGAGGCCCTTCCAAAGCGGCCGCGTCCCCAAGAGGACCCAAGAGGGGTCACGTGCGCGTCGAGGCGGTATCCAACTTCACAAGATGTGAACTTGCGCACTGGTTCCCCCTTGCGCCCCGTACTACCAAGAACGGTGGCGGATGTGGGCGGCGGCACGAAAGGAAAGTGCAATTTATCAGGCACCCTGGCGAGGCTGAACTGCTTGACTGTCCACCAGCGCGCTTGCAGCGAGTCGGGCCCTTGTTGTTATTAGTTCCGCTTCCTGCGAAGGAAAGGGCCCTAACACATTCAGCCCAACATGCGTTGACCACCTTCCTGCGCCTTGAGTAACGTCATATCGCTCAATCGCGTGACCAGCTCGTCGGTTCCCAGGCATCGCGCGGCACCACATTTTCAGAAGCCGAAGGGGAAACCCCATGGCAACCACCCCCCTGGCCTTCCTCCCCGCCCGTCGTCCATCAAGAGCCAACATTTATTTCCTCCTCGTGATAAAACCCGCGACCGATTCGCACTGGCGCGGTCTGGCAATGCACCACTCTTCAGCGTTCCCGACGGCACCGGCGCGAATCGTGACATGACCGGCCCTCCCACACCTGCCCCACCCAACCCAAATCTTACCTACTATCGTCAGGGGGAAAAAAAGTCCCCAACAACCCGCCCGAACGCGCCGGGGACTCGCTCCGCGGCGCCTGGGCAAACCGCAATGTGGGGGCGATCAAGGGGGGGAGAAACGTAACCGTCGGTCGGAAGAGGTGGGTAGAAACATTATGTAGGAAGGCGTTTGAGGAAGATTGGGCTTTCGCCCGCCCATTGAAGAGGGAAGAGGAAAGACCACGCGACTCCTGAAGTAGGCAGACTCCTCAAAGAGATTGGACTCGGGCATCCAAAAGTACCTACTTTCGACGACCGACGGGTAATGGTGTGGGCGATAATGGACGGGGGAGAAACCTGCACCGTTCGCCTCATGTTGGGCCCTTGGTCATACCTACAATCGCCAGGGGAACAAAAAACAAAAACGGTCCCCAAGAACCCGCCCGAACGCGCCGGGGGACTGGGTCCCCAGCAGTTGGGCGTTACGCAATGTGGGGGCGATCAATGAGGAACCCGCCAAAGATATACGCGCCCAACCATGCATGTGAACGCGGTCCCCCAATCCGCCAAACGGGCCGCGTGATACGAACGTTCGCGCATTGCGGATTCTCGATGCCAACGTGTATTAATGTACGTGTACGGCCTTCTTTCGCTGCTGGATCAACGGGGGGGAGAAACATGCACATGTCGCCCCCCTCTTGTGCCCCAACGGGTGCGGACCGCCGCCCAAGAGCAGAGCGGCGATCCCCCAACCGCCCCCGACGAAATCCCAAAAAACTAAAACCAAGATTCCCCAGAAACCGTTCCGCAAACTCCGTTTTTCACACTCACTGCCGCCCCAAGGGGTCGGCGGTGCGGCGTCAGCCAATGAATCAACGGGAGGGAGAAACGTGCACCTTTCGCCCCCCTCTTGGGCCCCCGATGGGTGTGGACCGCCGCCGCAGACCCCGAGGCGGCGCCCGCCATTTCCGAGGGCGGACCCCCGTGGAGCTGGCGCGGGCGGCAGAGCACCCCAGCTGCCCGCCTGGTGAGCTATCAACTCCTCCTCCTCTCCTCCTTCTCCTCCTCCTCCTCCTCCGCCTCCTCCTCCTCATTCTTCCTCCTCCTCCTCCTCATCCTCCTCATCCTCCATCCCCCTCCTCCTCCTCCTCCACCTCCTCCTCCTTTCTCCTCCTCCTCACTACTCATAATCCTATTCCTACCCTCCACATCCTTCTCTCCGACGCCTGAACAAAAAAACGTGCAACGCCGGATATCGGGGCTCCGTCTTCTGTCTCCTCTCCTCCGCCTCCTCTCCTCCTTCTCCTCCTTCCTCCTCATTCCTCCCCCCCCCCCCGCCCCCCCCGCAGCTACTCGCGCAGTCACCCCGCCCACCCACCCACAGCTTGGTGTGCAAAACCCCTGCGGCGGCGATTTCGATGTCTGCTTGGCGCATCGCTGTGGCCGCGCTAGCGCGCGCAGACTCGCGCGCAGAGCGGCCAGCCTCTCTGTCGCGACCGACGCGGCCGCGGTGGCGCTGACCGCTGGGGACTTCCCTCATTAATGAGCCCAACAGCCTCCTGTCAAGCTTGCCCGCTCGCAGGTCATGCTGTTCCTGGTTGCGTGATAGTCGAAGCCCTACCCGAACAAACATGACTGCCCACGCTGGACGTGGATTGACAACGCTGTGTCGCTACATTGTGAATTCTGAGCCACGTCTACATCGCAGAGCGAGTGGGGCTTGGAAAGCGTTTGTCGCTCCTTGCCAAAAGCTTTGCCCCGATTTGTGGACTCCGCGATCGCCGCGGCGACCACAACACACGGCCCCGAGGTTTGATTCGAGACCGGATATCACGCAACAAGCTCCGGCTGCAGGATGCATGGAGAATGTGCGAGGCCCCTGGCCGTCCACGTGGGACCCCTGGACGTCCAAAGCTCCACCAGCTCCCTCTAGGCTCAGGTCGGACGTGTCCCCCTACAGGCGGACTTTGGGCGAAAGCAAACACTCCAAAAATGCTCCAAAATAGACAAACAAAATAGTCCCCGGACTATTTCTTGACCACTTTTGAAAATTCTTCGTGTCGAGGGACAGGCCCGACTCAACTCTAGGCGCAGGTGGTCTGGCAGCTCTTGTCTCCCCTCCTCCAGAGCACGTGTCTTCCCCCCTGCTGGGTGGGGGCCACCCTGCCCCCGATCCCGCTCCATCAAGCGTTTGTTGTCCTGACACCGTTTCGCTACCCGACCCCCATCCCTAATTAAGCTGTCTTGTCCGAATATCGGCGGTGGACAAACCTCCCTTTAGTAAACCTCCCCTTAGTGAAAACGGCCTGGGACCGAAACCGACGGACCTGGATCCGCAAAAATGATAGCCGCGACGCCCTCTCGCGAACCGACAACGGCCAATTCACTAATCGACGTGTCAGGGTAGGAGGTCTATCAAGCTCCGAGAATATAAGACGAATGCAGGACGGGGCTCCATTCGGGTACGGAAACATCGGGAACCGCTGTGACCCAGCGGATCTGGAGGATGTGTCGGGCGCCGCGGCCTTCTCGGAGCATTCTGGAGCGCTCTGAGAGCGTCCCCGAACGCTCTGGAACGGATTTATACTCGTCCTAGCCCCGCCCAGTAACACAGTCGCCAAAACGGCTCCAATACTGGTCGGCAAACAGCAGAAGAGTCCCAATTGCGGGGCGGGGAGCCCTAGGGGGCCCAGTCCGGCAGCCATTTCGCCTGAGGCGTCCTCACAATATGAACGTTGTCGTATCTGGCGGTTCGACATTGGGCGGAGGGAGGGGGGTCTGGCTCCGAACCTCTGCTCAACGAGACCGCTTGCGGCAGTGCGCCCTGTGGGAGGAGGCCCCGCCTGCTCGAAGCGGGCGCCCCCAAACCGCCCAGACCTGCTCCATGGGGGGGGGGCCGAAAGCCCGCACCGATTGGCAACGCAGCGAACAAGAGAACGCTCACCCCTGCCTCGAGAGCCTCGCGGGCGCCTCCGTGCCGGCTGCAGGTTCGGTCTGGACGGCCACGACCCCCTTGTGCCCCCCCCCCCCAAGCCAAAGAACTAGATCGGGCATGCCCCCGTACAGTCGGATCGTCGGCGAAAGTTCGAAATATCCCCGAACATATTCAACAGTGGCCAAAAATAGGCACAACATCGTCCCAAGACTACTTTTTGACTATGTTTGAATACGCCTCCTGTAGAGGGACGCGCCCGACTTCACCCTTGCCCCCCCCCCCCCCAAAAAAAAGGCCGCACGGCCGTGCCCTCTCCCCCTTGCCCCGGCGGCAGCCACCTCCTTCTCAGACGAGGTCTGTCTCGCGCCTGGTCCAGGCTGCTGCTCGGCGGCGAGCCCCGCGGGGGGAGGCGAGCAAAGAGGGGCCTCCTCGGAAGGCTCGGAAGCGGCGGCGGCGGCACCGGCTCGGGCCCAGCACCCCTCCCTCCAGGCGAGAGCCTCTTGCGCTGCCTTGGGCATACAGTCTGGGCCGGGCCACTTGCCCAGCCTCGGCGGCGGGCCCCGTGGGGGAAGTGAGGAGGGGCGGGCGTGCCCAGAGGGCTCAGGAGCCCCCTGGCCTGCCGCGAAGTTTTCTGGGCCGTCCCCGAAGACAGGCGCGAGGGCCTGCGAAAGGGCGCGAGGGCTTCCGGAAAGGGCGCGAGGGCTTCCGAAAAGAAAGGGCGCGAGGGCTTCTGCAAAGCGAGGGCGCGAGGGCTTCCGCAAAGGTGAGGGTGCGAGGGCTGCCAAAAAGGGCGCGAAAACTTCTCAGAAGGCGCGAGGGCCTCCGAGAAGTCCCGCCGCCGACCGAGAAGGCCTTCGCCTCTTCGCGTCCCCCCCCCGCTCGCCGCCGACGAGCACGACCTTCTCGAGTCCGCTCGCCCTTCGGATGCTCGAGGCGGGAGGTCGGACCGCCGTAGAGGCGGTAAAGGCTGGAGGTCGACAGGCGCAGGCCGGAAAGGGAGCGTTTTCTTGTGCGGCGTTTCGACAGTGGGCGGGAGCAGGAGCAGGAGGAGGAGGAGACGTAGCAGGAGGTGGAGTAGGAGGACCAGTAGGCGGAGGAGGAGGAGTAGGAGGAGGAGGAGGAGGGGGAGGAGGAGGAGGAGGGGGAGGAGGAGGAGGAGAGGGAGGACCTCTGTCTAGTGCGACTGTGTGCAACAGTGGCTCCTATGGGAGGAGACTCCACCTGCTCGAAACAGGCGCCCAAACCAGCCAATAACTATATACTTCATGGGGGAGAGGGGGTTGCGAGGGCCCGCTCCGATCGGCACAACAACGAATACGGAAACGATCACAAAGCAGGCGACGGCCCGCCGCCCTGTTTCGTTCAAGGCGTTGGATCTCTGGGGAGGGCGCGGAGCAGGAGGAGTTGGTCCTGGGCAAAGGGGTCTTTCGTAGTGGGGCCGCCAAAAAAACATGCAATCGTTCATCCTCTGGCTTACGGCGCTCACCGCGCGTGACCTCTCCCTCGCAGACCACGGTCAGTGGACGAATCGACCGATTCGTCCATTGACCCCATGGGCCCAGAGCCGGCGGCGAGCGAAGGGAGGGACATGAGAAGGCGGAAGGCCCTCTCAGAAGGCGGCGGGACTTCTCGGAAGCCCTCGCGCCCTCCGAGAAGTCCTTTGCGTCTTCGGGGACGGCTCAGAGAACTTCTCGGAAGGCCTCTGGCCCACGAGCGACGCGATCGTCTGGTGAGCATCGTTTAACCGATCCCCAGCCCCAGCGGCGTGGCCTGGGCCCCACTGGCCGATTTACCCCCCTACATGGGGATATAGGCCGTCCCCTTCGGGTTTCGAGGGGTGTATCCGTGTATCCCCAACTGGGGTGGCAGTTTGATGGGGGTCTCGAAGGGGACGGGGATCGGGTTGGGATCGGTGAAACGATACCGATCTGGGAAGGCAGGCGAGGACCTGTTTCGGGAGCGGCCAAGAGGGGGGTGTCTAAGAGGGGGGGGTGCAAATCATGGCCGGCGGCATGTGCGCAGCCCAGCGGGGGGGCCAGGGACGTAACGAAACAAGAAGAGGCGCCCTGAAATCTGGGGAAGTGTCGTGCCCCCCCCCCCTAGTCAGCACCCCCCTCTTTGCCGCCCCCGAGGAAGGCAGGCGAGGACTTAGTGGGCCCCGGAAACGGCAGGGCCGTTCTTTCACCGTTTCCGAAAAAGTGTCCCTTGAAAGTGGAAACGACACAAAAACGGCGAGCGGAAACGGTAACAAAAACGGCTCCAGGATTGGAACCGGAGCGGGAACCCGTAAAAGAACGGCGACGGAACCGGTAAACAAAAAACGGCGTCGGAACCGGTAACAAGAATAACGGCGCCGGAACCGGTAAAAAAAAGCGGCAACAAAAAATGCAAAACGGCACCGGTAAAAAAAAGGCCCTGTCGTTTCCAGGGCCCGGTGAGGGCGAGGACCTCTTTGCCGCCTCGGCGGGCCGAGGGCCGAGCTCCGCCGCGCGCCGCGCGAGGCGCAGGATCCGCCGGGCCACCGCCCTCGGGGGGCACCTCCCCCGGGGGGGCGGGGGGGCACGGGCACCTCCCCCGGGGTGGGGGGGCCCCCGCGGGGGGGGGAGGGGGGGAGGGGAGCGGCTCGGCGGCCCGGGCCGGACGGGCCTGGGGGGCCTCGGGCCCCGCGACCTGGGGGCCTCTTCCCTCCAGTGTGCCAGGAGAGGGGGGGGGGGGGGGGGGGGGGCGGGGGGGGGGGGGAGAGAGAAGGAGGAGGGGGAGGAGGGGGAGGAGGAGGAGGGGGAGGAGGAGGAGGTAGGGGAGGAGGAGGAGGAGGAAGGCAGAGGAAGGAGGAGGAGGAGGAGGAGGAGGAGGTTAGGAGGAGAGGAAGAAGGAGGGGTGGAGGTAGAAAGGAAAGCAGCAGGAGAAAGGAGCAGGAGTGGAGCAGTGAGGCGCAGGAGGGGGAGGAGGAGGAGGGGGAGGAGGAGGAGGAGGAGGAGGAGCAGGAGGTGGAGGTGGAGGAGGAGGAGGAGGAGGAGGAAGAGGAAGATCATGTCGGGCAGGTCCCCCTGCAGGCGGATGTTGGACGAAATATAAAAGTAGTTAAACAACATTAGATTAAACAAATATTCCGAAATACTCAAAAATGGTTTTTAAAAACACATCCCCGACTATTTCCTTACGGCTTCCAGTTATTCCTCCTGGAGAGGGACAAGCCCGACTTAAGGCGAAGACGAGGACGAGCCCCGATAGCCGGGCACTGCACGTTTTTCTCAGCGGGCGAGCTTGCCTCGCTTCGAGCTCCCGGGCCCTCACGGATCGACCAGGCTCGGCACACGCCGCAGAGAAGAGGAGGTCCAGGGTGCTGGCGATGTTCTTTGCTTACGATGCTGCATGCTTATTCGGGGCGTCGGATCCCAGACGAGGAGGAGGAGGAGGAGGAGGAGGAGGAGGAAGAGGAGGACGGAGGAGGACGAAGACGACGACGACGACGACGACGACGACGACGACGACGACGACGACGACGACGACAAGGGGGGACGTCAAGCTAGATTCGCAAGCGTCACATCTGACGTGGTACTCCTCCCTCCCATCCCGTATCATCATTGCGTGAATGCCCTCTCTACTCGCACAGTAGGGTGTTGAACTCGGCAATGATCCAGAGACCGTACGCGATGCATGGTGTGGCACGGCATAGCATGGCATGGAAGAGCACGGCCACAGGCGACGTCGTCGCGTCGAGAACGCAACTCATGTCGACAACAAGGTCAGAGAGAAACCTGACATGAAGCAAGATGGGAAATGCAAATCGACGGTTTGGACAACGGGGAACGCAAAATGATATCAACGCTGCAACGGGAGCACGATTTCAAAGGACCGAAACCGCGGAAGTAAAACCAGCGCTACAGTGGGAGCACGATTTGGATGGACTGGCAGCGCAGAACCGAAGCCAATGCTGCAGCAGCAAGAAAACGAGTGGGAAGAATCGTAACAATGAAATGAGGTTAGCGCTACAGCGGGCACATGAGTTGGAAGGACTGAAAACAATAAGATGGAGTCAACGCTGCAGCGGGAGCGCCATTCCGAAAACGACTGAAAACGTTCGGACTGGAAAACGCACATACGAATTCTCAACTCGGCGGCATCCTAGTAAAGAACGACACGCGGAGGAGGCCAGAATACCTCCGAAGCGTTTTCGGGGGAGAGAGGGAAGGAGGAGGAGCAAGAGGCGCGGGAAGAGGAGGACAGGACAAGGCAAGAACCGTTGCGAGCCAAGCCTTGGAATGCTGGGGTAATACCTGCTGCGGCTCGTGTCCGGAGGGGGAGACGGGCCATGACCAGCTTAAGCCCAAGATGCATCAGCGCTGCTCCCGTGCCTGGTCCCCCCCGCATGCGACTCAAGCCTTTGGTCGGGCATGTCCTCCTACAGGCGGGTTCTAAACGAATTGTTTTTTTTTCAGAAAAATGGAAAATACGCAAATATATCTTAACAAAAAAAAAACATGCTGTTCTCTTACTATTTTAGAACACTCTCTCCTGCATAGAGGGACATGCCCGACTTAACTCAAGCCCACAGCCTTGCCTTCTCAATGCACGAGGCGCCCCCCTGGAAAGACCAGTATATGGGCCTGCCGTCCTGGCGACAGCCCCCCCCCTTTGAACAGGAAGTGCCTTGCATCCTCCTGGGGAAGTCCCGACCGTGCCCCGAGGCACAAGAAGGAGGAGGTGGAGAAGGAGGAGGAGGAGGGGGGGAGGAGGAGGGAGGAGGAGGAGGGGGAGAGGGAGGAGGAGAAGGAGGAGGAGGAGGAGGAGGAGGAGGAGGAGGAAGAGGAGGAAGAGGAGGGGGAGGGGGAGGAGATGGAGCAGGAGGAGGACGACGAGGAGGAGGAGGAGCGTCCTCCCGGGACACCAAGCGGCACCGACACCGCTACTCCCCCCCCCCGGACCTCTCCGGGGCCTCGTTCTGACCAGGATGTCGAGGCGGATCCCGCCGTGGCGACGAGGCTTTCCTGGAGGGCGACGAGGCTTTCCGTGGGAGGAGTATAAAGATGAAAACTTGTTTGATCCGCGGGTCGAGAGCGAGCCTCTTCCGGTCGAAGCTAAGCGGGCCGCGCACGGCTTTAATTAACAGATGAAGGAAAACAGAAGGAGGGGCCTCACGTCAAGGCCAAGAGATGGCAACGCCCCGGGACATAAAGAAGAAAACACTGCATGAACAGAAACTTCTGGCACTCCGCAGGGACTTCTTGGACCTGCGCTGGGCCCCCCTTCCCTGGGGCGCGGAGCGCGCCAAGGGGCGGCCCCAGAGGAGGCGCCGCAGGGGGCACCCAGCGCGGATCCAAGAAACCCGCGCGGAACGCCAAGCGTTTATGTTTATGCTGGTTGTTCTTCTTCGAGGGTAGCATTAAGTCGGGCCTGCCCTCCTAGAGGGGGATTTTGGACGACACATCCAACACAGTCAAAGACCACACCAAAATGATGAAACAATCTTCAAAACAACGTCCCCAATCTTTTTGTTAACTACCTTTTCCTCCTCTGATGCTCAGGGCCCTCCGCGCTCTCTGCAGGGAGTGCCGTGATGCTCTCCAGGCAGGGCCCCACGGCCCAGAGTGCTGGGCTGCTCTCCGAGGGCGCCGGGGGGGCGGGCGGCGAGCGCGAGGCGTCTCGCATCCACAGGTCCTCTGGCGAGCCCTCAGGCAGTGCATCCTGTGGAGGAGCAACAATGAAAGGGGCCTCAGGACATACAAACACCAATATTCCCTACATTTTCTCCTACTTGCTGTGTTTTTGTCTTCCCCCCCCCCACTTCCCATATTTTCAAATATTTCCTGGGAATGGGCGATTCATTGTGTCAATGTGTGTTCCCCTCCTGAAGCAATACGGCATAAACATGTAAGCCGCACAAACATCAAAATTCTTGGAGGTCCGCACGGGCCGTCTTTGATCGGCGCTGGACCGCCCTCACTGGCGGCGCTGGAGGCGCTGACAGTGGGGCCCAACGCCGATGCCAGAAGATCAGCGCGACCTCCGAGAAATTCTGAGAACGATAACGGTTTCATGATACGATTGGCTCAAAATACGTTCCAATCATTCCGAAGGGTCTACGAAGCGGCCCCCATTTCTGCAACTTGTGTGAAACATTCGGACAGTTTGGAAGTCTAGAACAAACAACATATCAATACCATGATGCGTTGCCTCTCCGAATCATGGCTTTGCCGTTACTTGCTCTTCGATCCTGGCGCTCTCTCCGCACAACGAAGTGCGGCTCGAGCGCGTCCACCAGGGCCTGGTCCGTCCCCGCTGCCCGAGGCTCGTGCGCGATCCAGCATCGCGTGGCAGGGCCGACCGAGGCACGCAGCGTCTCCACCAGGGCCGGCAGGCAGTCGAGGATGGCGGGGAACATGAGGTCGCTCCTGTCGGCGGCGAGCCCAGGGGGGAAAGGTGAGAGGGGGCAGGCCATCTCAGAGGGCGGCGGGGCTTCTCAGAAGCCCTCTGGCCTTCTGAGAAGCGGCCTCTGGACTCGGAGAACCTCCTCCTCCTTCCTCCTTCCTCCTTCCTCCTTCCTCCTCCCTCCTCCCTTCCTTCCTCCTCCTCCCTCCTCCATCCTCCTCCTCCTCCCTCCTCCCTTCCTACCCTCCTCCCCCTCCCTCCTCCCTCCTACCTCCCTCCCCCCTCCTCCATCCTCCCCCTCCTCCATCCTCCCTCCTCCCTCCTCCTCCTCCTCCCCTCCTCCTCTCCCCCTCCCCCCCTCCTCTCTCCTCCCCTCCTCCTCCTCCGCCTCCGCCTCCTCCGCCTCCGCCTCCTCCCTCCTTTCCTCCTCCATCCTCCTCCTCCTCCTCCTCCTCCTCCTCCTCCCCTGGGTCCAGTTTTTCATCCTGGGCCGTTTGTTGACGGCCCCGAGGCCCGGGAAGGGCCCGAGGCCGAAAATTGCGAGAAGCCCCCCGTCGTTGTTTTCTCACAGCGCGAGGGGGGGCCTGGGCTTGTTCAGTCCCAGCCGCGGTTCTGGGCCTCTGGGGCCTGCTATCGTCGTTGAGGACTTGACGACGTCTGCTGTCCCTCGAGTCGCGCTGGAGCGGCCGCGATCTGCCCCAACTTGCCCTGGAGATCTCTGGATGTCCCTGGATTCGCCCAGATTCACCTGGGATCTACCTGGACTTCCCTGCACCTGCCTGGATCTGTCTGGCCCGGTCCCCACAGGTCGATGGGCGAAGCAGGCGTCCAGGGGCCGTGCAGACCTGGGGCCTGACGGACTGGGGCCTGGGGCCTAGTCTTAAGTCGGGCGTGTCCCCCTACAGGGATATGTTCGACGAAAAACAAAAAATACCAAATAAAACACTCCAAAATGGTCCAGAAATACGCAAGGAACAGTCCCCAGACTATTTTATGACTCTATTTGGATACCCCCCCTGTAGAGGGACAGGGCCCAACTGAAGCCCGGTCTCGGGCCCCGCGGGGCCATTGACGAGGGGCCCGGGGCGAGAGACGCTGCCCCCGGGGCGAACGGTCGGGGCCTCCTCCCGGGGCCTCGCACTGGAAGCGACCACACGGCGTCGGAGGCCTGGGGCCACGCGGGTGGGGCGGAGGGGGTGGGCCTGCAAGGAAGGCGTGGCGGCCTCTGAGGGGGGCCCGGCGGAGGCTTCGGAAAAGGCTCCTCCTCCTCCTCCTCCTCTTCCTCCTCCTCCTCCCCTCTCCTCCTCTCTCCTCCGCTCTCCTCCGCTCTCCTCCTCTTTCCTCATTCCTCCTCCTCTCTCTTCCTCTCTCCTCCGTTCTTCTCCTCCTCCTCCTCCTCCTCCTCCTCCTCCTCCTCTCCTCCTCTCCTCTCCTCCTCCTCCTCCTGATCCTCCTCCTCCCTCTCCTCTCCCCACTCCTCCTCCTCCTCCTCCTCCTCCTCCGCCTCCATCATTATTCGCCGCCTACCACCTCCTCTCATCCTCCTCTCTCTCCTCTCCTCCTCTCCTCCTAATCCGCCTCCTCCTCCTCCTCCTCTTCCTCCTCTTCCTCCTGTTCCTAGTCCTCATTAGTCCGCCTTTCCTCCTTCCCGCCTCCTCTCTCCTCCTTTCCTCATTTCTCCTTTCCTCCGTTTCTCATCCTGCTCCTCCTGCTGCTGCTGCTGCTGCTGCTGCTGCTGCTGCTACTGCTCCTGCTCCTGCATGCCTCCCTCCTCCTCCTCCTCCTCCTCCTCCTCCTCCTCCTCCTCCTCCTTCCTTTCAATAAGCAGAGCTCCTCCCTGTCGCACCACGAGGCGGATCGAAAGGGCGGGCCAAGCGTTTCGCCTGAGACTTCCCCACCACTTATGACCTTGACGCTCTCGTAATTGCAGATGGAGGGCGAATGGTGTTCAACATGTCGTTCTCGCATTAGCGCCGCGCATACTCGCTGTTAACAGTCGCAAGTGTTTCACAGCTCGAGGGTGGCTTCATATTTCCTCCTCCTCCTCCTCCTCCTCCTCCTCCTCCTCCCCCATTCCTTTCAATAAGCAGAGCTCCTCCCTGTCGCACCACGAGGCGGATCGAAAGGGCGGGCCAAGCGTTTCGCCTGAGACTTCCCCACCACTTATGACCTTGACGCTCTCGTAATTGCAGATGGAGGGCGAATGGTGTTCAACATGTCGTTCTCGCATTAGCGCCGCGCATACTCGCTGTTAACAGTCGCAAGTGTTTCACAGCTCGAGGGTGGCTTCATATTAACATGTGGCTCTCACGTCAGCGCCGCGCACACTCGTCTTGCACATTTGCATGAGTTTCAACGATGTCCATGGTCAACGTGCCAGAAACACATGTTTTGGAAGGACTCGGGATTGTGAGGGCGCAACAGTTACGTTGATTCGTGGTGTTGAAGTCCCAGGGATGGTGCTCGTGCGCGGTAATGGATCGTCAAGACGCAACTCTCATGTTAAATCGTGGTGTTGGAATCCCGATGATGGTGTTTTGGTACGCTTCAGGGTCCTCAAACAACGAAACAGTCCCCTCAATCGAAATGAACCCTTACAGGGGCCTGTGAAGACGGAGCTTGGGGGAGGGTTGATTCCAACATCTCTGATGAATCTTGGGTTTGCACTGGCCCTCCTCTTCCTACTTCCTCATCCGCAGTTCTCCTCTCTCCTCTCTCCTCCCTCCTCTCTTCTCTTCTTTTCGCCTCCTCCTCTCTCCTCTTCTCTTCTCCTCCTCCTCCTCTCTCCTCCTCTCTCCTCCTCTCTTCTCCTCCTCCTCCTCCTCCTCCTCCTCCTCCTCCTCCTCCTCCCTCCTCCTCTCCTCCTCCTCCTCCTCCCTCCTCCTCCTCCTCCTCCTCCTCCTCCTCCGCCTCCTCCTCCTCCTCCTCAACCTACTCGCCCTCGTCCTCGTCCTCCTCCTCCTCCTCCTCCTCCCCCTCCTCCTCCTCCTCCTCCTTCTCCCCCTCTCTCCCACCCCTCCTCCTGCCCCTAGCCGTGCTCCTCATGATGTCTCTTCCCCCCCCTTGCAGGGCTCGCCCCCCTTCCCTCGTGGGGAGGCAGCTGCCCGCCGGGCACCCCCGTGCGTGCAGCAGCGCCCCGAGGGGGGGGGGGGGGGGAGGCCCGACGGCGGGAACCCGCGCGGAGAGGCCCCGGGGACCAGAACAGACAGGATCGCCCTGCCTCCTACACCGATATAGTAGAGGAACAAGAACTATGCACATACCCCGATTCTGGCCAGGCCCATCCTGAGCCCACGATCGGTGCATACGCCCTCCGACCTTGGCCTGGAAGGCATATTCACCCATCCTGGGTCAAGGATCGGCCTTGCCAGGATCGGTGCATAGTTCTCTTCGCCCGATATAGATGCCTCCTAGGTTCGGCAATGGACAAGCCTCCCTTTAGTAAACCACCCTTTCGGGAAAACGGCTTAGGACCGAAACCGACGGACCCGGACCTGCAAAAATGACGGCCGCGACGCCCCCTCGCGAACCGAAAACGGCCAATTCGCTAGTCGGCGTGTCAGGGTAGGAGGTCTGTCAACCTCCGGTAGATGAGTTCAGAGCAGATGAGGTCAGAGGATCTCGCCGCATCGGCGATGCATCGGCGATGCATCGGCCATGCATCGGCTATGCATCGGCCATGCATCGGCCATGCACTGGCGGCGTCGGCGATGCATCGGCGACGTCGGCGTGGAGAAAATGAGGCCCCCCATCGAGCCGCATCGCTGATGCATCGCCGATGCATCGGCGATGCGGCGCGATCCTCCGACACCATCTACTCCGGCCCCATCCAGGAGGCCTAGACTCCTCCCGTCCTTCCCGTGTCTCTTACTTACCCCCGTCCTTCCTCCTATACCTCCCCACTTTCCTGGGGCTCTCAGTGGCTCTAGAAGTGCAGGGCTGTCTTCTGTCTGTGGCTGGGGACACGCGGCCTTGCCCGCAGACCGCCCGCAGAGGTCTGCTGGGCCGTCAGGCCACAACTGAGCGACGATCAAAACTGTGGTTGTCGAGGGGAGGAAGAGCGGGAGCATGGGGTAGTAAAGGAACGGAGCATGAGGCACCGCAGGAACGAGGTACCGCCGCCGCCACAAGGTATCAGGATCCAGAATAAGGATGCAGGACCCTTCGGCGTCCAGGGTGCCACAGATGTAGTGGCAGTGCCCCACCAGATGAGCGACGATCCAAAACGGGTCTTACGCGAGATGGCACAGCGACCTTACGCCGCAGCCTCCGCGGGCCGCCGGCGCGGCAGGCTACGCTTGAAGACGAGGGCGCTTAAGCGCGAGCGAGCACGGGCAGCGTACGCGCCATCGTCGGCGAAGACGACCCACCCCGTTTTTCTGCATCGCTCAACTGAGCATCGTTCATCAGACCCCCATCCCCATGGGCGTGACCTGGTCCCCACTGGCCGATTTGCCCTCCCAGATGGGGATGTGGGCCCGTTCCTTCGGGCTTCGAGGGGTATGTCCCCGACCAGGGTGCGGCGAGCCCAGGGGGGAAAGGTGAGAGGGGGCAGGCCATCTCAGAGGGCGGCGGGGCTTCTCAGAAGCCCTCTGGCCTTCTGAGAAGCGGCCTCTGGACTCGGAGAACCTCCTCCTCCTTCCTCCTTCCTCCTTCCTCCTTCCTCCTTCCTCCTTCCTCCTTCCTCCTTCCTCCTTCCTCCTTCCTCCTTCCTCCCTCCTGCCTCCTGCCTCCTCCCTCCTGCCTCCCTCCCTCCTCCCTCCTCCTCCTCCCTCCTCCCTCCTCCCTCCCCCTCTCCCCTCCTCCATCCTCCCTCCTCCCTCCTCCTCCTCCCTCTCCTCCTCCTCCCTCCTCCCTCCTCCCTCCCTCCTCCCTCCTCCTCCTCCTCCTCCCCTCCCCCCCTCCCCCTCCCCCCTCCCCCTCCGCCTCCTCCTCCTCCTCCTCCTCCTCCACCTCCTCCTCCTCCTCCGCCTCCTCCGCCTCCTCCTCCTCCTCCTCCGCCTCCGCCTCCGCCTCCGCCTCCTCCTCCTCCTCCTCCTCCTCCTCCTCCTCCTCCTCCTCCTCCTCCTCCTCATCCTCCTCCTCCTCCTCCTCCTCCTCCTCCTCCTCCTCTCCCCCTCCTCCTCCTCATCCTCCTCCTCCTCCTCCTCTCCTCCTCCTCCCCTGGGACCAATTTTTCATCCTGGGCCGTTTGTTGACGGCCCCGAGGCCCGGGAAGGGCCCGCGGAGGCCGATAATTGCGAGAAGCCCCCCGTCGTTGTTTTCTCACAGCGCGAGGGGGGGGGCCTGGGCTTGTTCAGTCCCAGCCGCGGTTCTGGGCCTCTGGGGCCTGCTATCGTCGTTGAGGACTTGACGACGTCTGCTGTCCCTCGAGTCGCGCTGGAGCGGCCGCGATCTGCCCCAACTTGCCCTGGAGATCTCTGGATGTCCCTGGCTTCGCCCAGATTCACCTGGGATCTACCTGGACTTCCCTGCACCTGCCTGGATCTGTCTGGCCCGGTCCCCACAGGTCGATGGGCGAAGCAGGCGTCCAGGGGCCGTGCAGACCTGGGGCCTGACGGACTGGGGCCTGGGGCCTAGTCTTAAGTCGGGCGTGTCCCCCCACAGGGATGCGTTCGACGAAAAACAAAGCATACCAAATAAAATACTCCAAACTGGTCCAGAAATGCGCAAGGAACAGTCCCCAGACTATTTTGTGACTCTGTTTGGATACCCCCCCTGTAGAGGGACAGGGCCCAACTGAAGCCCGGTCTCGGGCCCCGCGGGGCCATTGACGAGGGGCCCGGGGCGAGAGACGCTGCCCCCGGGGCGAACGGTCGGGGCCTCCTCCCGGGGCCTCGCACTGGAAGCGACCACACGGCGTCGGAGGCCTGGGGCCACGCGGGTGAGGGGCGGAGGGGGTGGGCCTGCAAGGAAGGCGTGGCGGCCTCTGAGGGGGGCCCCGCGGAGGCTTCGGAAAAGGCTCCTCCTCCTCCTCCTCCTCCTCCTCCTCCTCCTCCTCCTCCTCCTCCTCCTCCTCCTCCTCCTCCCCTCTCCTCCTCCCCTCTCCTCCTCTCTCCTCCGCTCTCCTCCGCTCTCCTCCTCTTTCCTCATTCCTCCTCCTCTCTCTTCCTCTCTCCTCCGTTCTTCTCCTCCTCCTCCTCCTCCTCCTCCTCTCTCTCCTCCTCTCCTCCTCCCTCCTCCTCCTCCTCCTTCTCCCCTCCTCCTCCCCTCCTCCTCCCATTCTCCTCCTCCAAAAACCCTCCTCTCTCCTCTCTCTCTCTCTCCTCCTCCTCCTCCTCCTCCTCCTCCTCCTCCCTCCTGTTCCTAGTCCTCATTATTCCGCATGTCCTCAATAATAAGCAGAGCTCCTCCCTGTCGCACCACGAGGCCGATCGAAAGGGCGGGCCAAGCGTTTCGCCCGAGACTTCCCCACCACTTCTGACCTTGACGCTCTCGTAATTGCAGATGGAGGGCGAATGGTGTTCAAAATGTCGCTCTCGCATTAGCGCCGCGCATACTCGCTGTTAACAGTCGCAAGTGTTTCACAGATCGAGGGTGGCTTCATTTTAAAATGTGGCTCTCACGTCAGCGCCGCGCACGCTCGTCTGACACAGTTTCAAGAGTTTCAACGATGTCCATGGTCAACGTGCCAGAAACATATGTTTTGGAAGGACTCGGGATTGTGAGGGCGCAACAGTTACGTTGATTCGTGGTGTTGAAGTCCCAGGGATGGTGCTCGTGCGCGGTAATGGATCGTCAAGACGCAACTCTCATGTTAAATCGTGGTGTTGGAATCCCGATGATGGTGTTTTGGTACGCTTCAGGGTCCTCAAACAACGAGACAGTCCCCTCAATCGAAATGAACCCTTGCAGGGGCCTGTGAAGACGGAGCTTTGGGCAGGGTTTATTCCAACATCTCTGATGAATCTTGGGTTTGTTCTGGCCCTCCTCTTCCTACTTCCTCCTCCGCAGTTCTCCTCTCTCCTCTCTCCTCCCTCCTCTCTTCTCTTCTTTTCGCCTCCTCCTCTCTCCTCTTCTCTTCTCCTCCTCCTCCACTCTCCTCCTCTCTCCTCCTCTCTTCTCCTCCTCCTCCTCCTTCTTCTCCTCCTCCTCCTCCTCCTCCACCTCCTCGTCCTCGTCCTCGTCCTCCTCCTCCCCTTCCTCCTCCTCCTCCTCCTCCTCCTCTCCTCCTCCTCCTCCTCCTCCTCCTCCTCCTCCTCCTCCTTCTCCCCCTCTCTCCCACCCCTCCTCCTGCCCCTAGCCGTGCTCCTCATGCTGTCTCTTCCCCCCCCTTGCAAGGCTCGCCCCCCTTCCCTCGGGGGGAGGCAGCTGCCCGCCGGGCACCTCCGTGCGTGTAGCAGCGCCCCGGGGGGGGGGAGGCCCGACGGCGGGAACCCGCGCGGAGAGGCCCCGGGGACCAGAACAGACAGGATCGCCCTGCCTCCTACACCGATATAGTAGAGGAGGCACAAGAACTATGCACATACACCGATTCTGGCCAGGCCCATCCTGAGCCCACGATCGGTGCATACGCCCTACGACCTTGGCCTGGAAGGCATATTCACCCATCCTGGGTCAAGGATCGGCCTTGCCAGGATCGGTGCATAGTTCTCTTCGCCCGATATAGATGCCTCCTAGGTTCGGCAATGGACAAGCCTCCCTTTAGTAAACCACTCTTTCGGGAAAACGGCTTAGGACCGAAACCGACGGACCCGGACCTGCAAAAATGACGGCCGCGACGCCCCCTCGCGAACCGAAAACGGCCAATTCGCTAGTCGGCGTGTCAGGGTAGGAGGTCTGTCAACCTCCGGTAGATGAGTTCCGAGCAGATGAGGTCAGAGGATCTCGCCGCATCGACGATGCATCGGCGATGCATCGGCCATGCATCGGCTATGCATCGGCTCGCCATGCACTGGCGGCGTCGGCGATGCATCGGCGACGTCGGCGTGGAGAAAATGAGGCCCCACATCGAGCCGCATCGCTGATGCATCGCCGATGCATCGGCGATGCTGCGCGATCCTCCGACACCATCTACTCCGACCCATCCAGGAGGCCTAGACTCCTCCCGTCCTTCCCGTGTCCTTACTTACCCCGTCCTTCCTCCTATACCTTCCCACTCCTGGGGCTCTCAGTGTCTCTAGAAGTGCAGGGCTGTCTTCTGTCTGTGGCCCTGGCGTCCAGACACGTGCGGCGACTTGCCCGCAGCCGCACCGCCTCAGCTCTAGAAGTGCAGGGCTGTCTTCTGTCTGTGGCTGGGGACACGCGGCCTTGCCCGCAGACCGCCCGCAGAGGTCTGCTGGGCCGTCAGGCCACAACTGAGCGACGATCAAAACTGTGGTTGTCGAGGGGAGGAAGAGCGGGAGCATGGGGTAGTAAAGGAACGGAGCATGAGGCACCGCAGGAACGAGGTACCGCCGCCGCCACAAGGTATCAGGATCCAGAATAAGGATGCAGGACCCTTCGGCGTCCAGGGTGCCACAGATGTAGTGGCAGTGCCCCACCAGATGAGCGACGATCCAAAACGGGTCTTACGCGAGATGGCACAGCGACCTTACGCCGCAGCCTCCGCGGGCCGCCGGCGCGGCAGGCTACGCTTGAAGACGAGGGCGCTTAAGCGCGAGCGAGCACGGGCAGCGTACGCGCCATCGTCGGCGAAGACGACCCACCCCGTTTTTCTGCATCGCTCAACTGAGCATCGTTCATCAGACCCCCATCCCCATGGGCGTGACCTGGTCCCCACTGGCCGATTTGCCCTCCCAGATGGGGATGTGGGCCCGTTCCTTCGGGCTTCGAGGGGTATGTCCCCGACCAGGGTGCGGAGATGGTGGGGGTCTGGACGGGGATGAAAATGGGGATAGGGGTCGGTTAAACGATCCTGAACAACTCGGGTCTGGACGGGGATGGAAATGGGGATAGGGGTCGGTTAAACGATGCTGAATGACTCGGGCCTCCGGGGGCTGCTCGGGAGGATTCGGAACGCTCTCGGCGAGGCGCAGCTGCTGGAGAGCCTCCCGAGGCGGGAACGCCTTTGGGAACAAACTGGACCCTCCGAAGACCTGCGAAGAGCGTCGCAGTCAGACCCTGAGATATCCGACGTCGCGAACACTTGCAACATCGTTAACAGTGCGGACACCGACGCGAGCATGGCCAGAAGCCGGCCTCGAGAGTAAGGCGAGGACTTGCCTCTGCTTGTCTTTGGGGTCCCGTCAGGTTGCGTTGACATACCGTGCGGTGACCTCCGAATTCCGAACGACCGCACCTCACGTTGGAGCTGGCTAGGGATCTGAGGTGGCCCAGCACTGGCTCTGGAGAGCACCATCTTTCTGCTGCATCTCTCAAGCCCGATCGATGCGTGAGGGTCCCAGGGCCCGAAACGAAGAACGCTAGGATCTCGGGGTCAGAGATCCCGGATTCTGCGCGACCGCCGAGCTCCCCACCACCACATCGAAGAAGCCGGTGTCCGCGTTCGCGGCGCCGCGCACCTGTGAGTGGAAACGATCATGAGCATCGTTGAACCGATCCCTACCCCCACAGGCGTGGCCCGGGTCCCACTGACCGATCTACCCTCCTAGATGGGGATATAGGTTGTTGCCGTCGAATTCCGGGCATATCCACCCGGGGTGGTGGGATGGTGGGGATCGGGATGGATATGGAGATGGGGATAGGGATCGATTAAAAGATACTGAGATACGCGGGTGACCGACTCAGAGGGGGAAACATCGACCAGGAATCGGCAACACGTCTCCGGTAGATCGGCAACGGGCCCCCGACAGCGAATCCGCTCGCTCCTGGGCGGGTGGGGCTATCGGGCCCCTCATCGGCGATCAAAGGGCGATTGGGGGGCGACGCATCTCCCCCTGCGCCTATCACCCCGGTGATCCTCGTCGTCCCGTTTTCCGATCATAACTCGGGTCTCCGGAGGCCTGTCGGGATGTCTGGGACCCCCCGGACGGCGATCGGCGACGCGCAACTGCTGGACCGCATGCTGAGGCCGGAGGTACCTCCAAGAACCGACGCAAATGTTCGGACGCTGCCCGGACACATTTCCCGTCGCCGGCGAGGCAGAGGCGGCCCGCTCCAGCGTGTGGCAATCACTAGTGCGGGGCAACCGGATGGCGAAGTGGCCGGCGTGCAAGAGAGGGAGAATGGAATGGAATGGAATGGAATGGAATGGAATGCCCATGGTGGGAGTGCACAGCACTGAAAACTAAGAAACCATAGTGGGGAGAGGACACTCAGGAGTTGGGTCGACATGGCCTACCCTGGAGGCCCAGACTAAAATTCGATCCCCGAGAGCGAGCAGATGGCGGCCGCGGAGAGGCAGGGGGAGGGACGAGCCGAGCAGGTGCACAGGCCTCCTCGTGGCCGCTCGTCGGCAAACTCATCCTCCCCACCTCTATCCTTGTGTGTCCTCCTTCTTGTGCTTCTTAACTCGTGTTTGGGGGTGGGGGCAATGGATGAGGCTAACCCAAACCCCTTTCGGGGTGCCCCCTCTGGAGCTTCGGGAGGGGCATGGTCGTTTGTCGCTGTCGCTGGGTTCTCTTGGCTGTGCTCGGGTCGGCCATCCCCTGGGCCGTCTAGAATGCTTGGGGGCGGGAGTGCACACCCTCCCCGGGGCCATCACGCCACGGAGGCGGTTGGGGCTCCGGCTCTTTCCTCCGTGGGGGCTTCGGCTCCGGCTGGGGCTGCGGCTGGGGCTGCGGTGTCAGTCGCAGTGTCAGTCGCGGGTCCTGGGGGGCAGACCGGCGACTCGTTTGGCCAACGCGCGTCGGTGTCTGTGCCGAATGTGGTCGGTGCTGAGGCGATGGTGTTGGTTGAAGGCCCTACGTTTCCTTCAGGTTTAACGCGGTGTCAGGAACGTGCTCTTAGGATCCGGGCCAAGAAGCGGATCAAGAAGAAGAAGGCTTCTCGTGCCAAGCGGTGCTGTGCCATGCATAAACTTGCCGTGCTTCGGCGGGAGGGCCGTCGCCGGAGGGCTCACAAGGCTCCCGCGGCATGGTTCTTCAGGGGTGGCACTTGGAATACAAGGAAGTTGGGGACGGAGCGGGGCAACGAGAGCCCGGCTATCAAGGTTGGTGTTTTCCTCTCCCTGCTCAACGGGAGGAAATGGGACTTTGCCTTGTTTTCTGATGTGAAGTTTACATGTAATGGGGTAAGGGAGTATGAGGAAGGGGGGAGGAAGTGGACTTTCATCATTAGGGGGAAGGTTTGTGTGGCTTTAGGTAACAAACTGTCTGAGGCTTGGAGGGAGTCGGGGTCGCAGGTCGTTGTTCGGGAAAGGGAAGGAAGAGCGGGTATTCGAGTGATGGGTGTTGTGATTCCCCGGAAAGGGCGGCGCAGAGGCATCTCTCTGCTGGCGTGCTACGCCCCGGTGTCGGGGACGAGGCCTGCTGCTGTCGCTGCCAGGGACCGTTTTCATGAAGAGCTGCGCTTCGTCGAGTCCCGTGTCCGGGGCGCTGATCAGCTGGTTATAGTCGGTGGCGACTTCAATGCGGAAGTCGGCCGGCCTCAGGGGGACGAGGAGCGGGAGGTGTTGGGTCTCCATGCGTCTCCGCGCCGCACGGACACCGGGCGCGAGCTTGTGGCCGCTTGCCACTCAGTCCCTTTATGTATCCTCAGTAATATGTATGAGCAATCGCAGCCGGCCACGTGGTGGCACCTGCGGTACCGCACCGCCCATCAGCTTGATCACGTGCTCGTCCGGCCAAGGGACCGGAAGTTCTTTACGTCGTGCCGCACCCTCCATTTTGGGCCCCGTGGGCAGCAGGACGAGCGTGGACGAATGAGTCGACGAAAAGGAAAGAGGAGGGTGGATGGAGGAGGGGCGAGGGAGGACGGGGTGGTACCGTGGGCACCATATACGGACCATGAGCCTGTCGAGGTATGTGGGCGGCTTGACGTGCAGTGGGCGCGCGTGGCCCCAGTCGAGGAGGCTCGTGAGACAGTTCCCAATTATGGTGCCATGACGGGGTCTTCTGCTACTGCCAAGCAGTCCAGGAGCGACTTCGAGAAGCAAATCACTGAGCGCATTTTGGGCTGTGCTGCGCCGCCCGTGTGGCGGGATGTCTGCAGGATCGTGAAGGAAGTCGCGCTGAATGTATTGGGCATGCGGGTGAAAAAGCACCAGATCCCGTGGCTTCGGGGTCACGAGGACACCAAGCGCCGACTTGACGAGGCTGTGTCTACGGCCGAGACAGCTTGGAAGACGGCCACTGAGGATACCAAGGTCGCCGCTGTAGCGGCGCGGCGGCTGGCGCGGCGGGAACGTCGCCGGACCCTGCGGCAGTTGGAGAACGCGTACTGGCGTGACATTGGGGGTCAGGCTTCCGCGGCGGCCCGGAGCGGGGATCAGGGCGAGCTATTTAGGCTCTTCCGTGACCTCCGGCTTCGGCGCGGGGACAGGTGCGACTCCGGTCGTTGGAGCGTCGGTGACGTCGCAGGAGAACGGGAGAAGTGGAAGCAGCACTTTGCTGCCATCTCTAAGGACGTGGGGGTAGTTGCTGAGCACGTGTGGCAGCACGTGCCACAAACGGCAGTGGTTGTGGAATGGCTCGCCGCCCCTCCCACAGACCCAGAGCTGATGGCCTGCGTCAAGAAAATGCAGCCTGGGCGTCAACCAGGAGAGGACGGGTTTGTCGCGGAATCTTTAAAGTATGGGGGTGACGCCCTGCGGGCGCGGGTTTTTGACATCGTACGGGATATGTGGGAGCGTGCGTCCCGGGCAGATGAAGACGGCGAGGCCGAAGATTGGCCCGAGGAATGGAAAGTGGGCTTGGTCGTGCCGCTATGGAAGCGCAAGGGTAACCGCGCTGATAAGAATACGTGGCGCGGCATCACACTGCTGTCGGTGGGCTCCAAATTGGTGGCTCGAGTCGTGGCCTCTCGGCTCGCTCAGTGGTCTGAGGGTTTTATGGCGGAGGAACAGTATGGCTTCAGGCGGGGCCGGGGCACTGATGACGCCCTGCAGGTAGCGCGGCGCCTTATTGAGGAGGCTCGTGCTTTGACCAACGGCAACGCTGTTGTCCTCTCGTTCTACGACATAGAAAAGGCTTATCCACGAGTGTGCCGGCCGGCCCTGTGGCGTTTGTTAGAACGCAGAGGCTGTCCCCGGGGTTTTATCCGAGTGTGCAAGGCTCTCCACGAGCACACGGGCTACAAGGTGCGGGTTTTACAGGGTTTGTCGTCTCAGTGGTACCCTCGCCGCGGGCTACGGGAGGGGTGCCCGTCCAGCCCTCCCTTGTTTAACGTGTTTCATGATGCAGTGCTTCGGGACTTCCGCCTTCGTCGGAAGCGACGTGCTGATGCGGCCGGCCACGCCCCCGGTCTCGCCTGGGACTACCAGATAGATGGCAAGCTCAACAAGCGAGCCAGGACGCGGACTCACGTCGCAGGGGATAAGAGTTTCGCCAGTACGGTTCGTTCTACTGTCATTGGAGATCTGGGTTTCGCGGATGACACGGCATTGGTAGGCATGGCTGATGAAATGCGGGTGGCCGACCCATTGTTCGAGACCACGATGGCCGACTGGGACGAGAGGCTCAACCGGGGCAAAACGGAACGTCTTCGCATTTGTGGTGTTCCCCCGGCACCATACGATGTGCCCATGGAGTTCGAGGTTGAGCAGGTTAAGCATATCGGGGGCATACACTGCAGAAGCGGGGCTCTGACTGCGGATACGACCAAGCGTGTTACGGCGGGCAACGCGCTAGTTAAATCCTTGGCCAAAGGTTGGTCGGTGGGTACGGCGCACGGTCGCGGCCGCACGAGCGGAGTTGATATTAGCACCAGGCTCCAGATTGTGCACTCCTGTGTGATTGGGCTGCTCACGTCCGCTTCGCGGTCACGGGGCTGGACGCGCCACGACCTGGCTAGACTTCAACGAGTGGCCAATTATGGCGTCCGCCGGGCGTTCGGCATGGATGTGCTCATTATGAGGGACCTCGAGGTTTCGGACGCGATGATGTACCGTGCAGCCCAATGGCGGTCGATGGAGGATTTAACGGCGCGCTTGGCACTGCAGTGGTTGGGACACGTGGCTCGAATGCCGGTGTGGCGGGTGCCGAAACAGGTCCTGTTCGGGTGGCTGTCAGCGCGGGGGGGCACCCCTACGGTGGGCCGCATCTGGCAGTATCAGTGGCTGCGGAAGTGTGTCCGGAGGCTGTCAGTCGAAGAAATTGATTGGTTTCGACGCGCCCAGGCCCGGCGAGGGTGGAGACGTGCGATCGACAACAGCTTCCCAGGCGCCCCGTTGACGACAGAGCAGCGCACTGCCATCAATGCGTGGCGTCCCGGGGCTCCTTTGCCGTCGTCGGGGGCGGGGCCGTCGTCGTCGTCGTCGGTCGTCCCTCCTCCTCCTCCTCCTCCCCCTCCCCCTCCCTCCCCCGACGACGACGACGATGAGGCCCAGGAGACCGCGTACTCGTGCCCAGTGTGTCTTGCGAGTTTTGCCACGGGCAACCAGCTGCAGTTTCATTATGATGCTGAGCACTCTGTTCGGGATCCTACGGTTGTCACCAGCCTGAGCCACCAGAGTCCTGATTGCAAACAGTATATGGGCAGAGATGTCAAATACCATAAGGCCACATGTCCCGCGAGACTCGAACTGCGTGATGCCATGCAGGTGGAGTTCGGCAAATGGGAGCCTGTTCTTCACGGGCCACACGCCGCGCCGCCGTTAGGCTGGTGGATTGCCACCGACGGGTCAGGGCTCGACGGTGAGGCGGGTTGGGGCGCAGTTATCTTTCGTTATGAAGGGCCGGGCAGCCCGGGTATGGTGCCTGATTTCGTGCTGCATGCCCCTGTGGTGTGTAGAGCTTGGGATCACAGGTGGATCGGCGCCCGGTCCCAGACGAATAATACAGCAGAGCTGTCTGCCATCGGGGAAGTCATGCACTGGCTGCTGAATGAGGCGCCGGATGGTGGAGCTGTTCCCGTGCACATCCGCTATGATTCGGAGTATGCAGCCAACACCGCCCGGGGCCTGTGGGAGGTGAAGTCCAATGAGGAGCTGGCGGACACGGTGCGGGGGCTGACGGAACAGGTTATGGCTAGACGCCAAGTGACGTGGGAACACGTGTATGGGCACACTGGAGTGCACGACAACGAACTCGCGGACCGTGCTGCGGATTTGGGACGCCAGGGCATGGTTTCGGAGCAGTCTCTGCGATGGCTTGCGCCCCCTCCCCAAGTCGCCGCCCTTCGGTGGCAGGATATCGACTATTGCAAAAAATGCGGCATTGAGGTCCTATCCAAAGACATTAAGTGGCATTTCCGGCGGTGCACGGCCGTAGGATTTGCCATCACACCAGGGATGACTAAGTGTCGTAAGTGCAAGTTGGAGGTCAAAGAGGGGTGCAGACACGCGCACGAGAACAAATGCCGCGGGAGTGAGCTCCTTAATAGGACGTGTAGTAAATGCGGCAAAGTTTTTGAGCCCACGGACCCACCAGGCATGATCTCTCGCCCTTGTGGAGCTCACGAGAAATGGTGTCGTGGCGAGCGCGTGCCGGCGCCCCCAGACCCTGCGGCGCCCGCAGCGGCAGCACCCGCGGCTGCCCCAGCTGTGCCCAAAGCGAAACCGCGGGCTAAGGGCGGTGCCAAGGCGGTGGCCGCGGTCCGCGGTAGGGGAGCGGCAGCCAAAGCATTAGGTCGCGCACGGGGTCGCGGGCAGCCAGTTCCTGGTGGTAATATGAGGTTAGCGCTACGGCGCCCCGCGGGCCACGGTTAGGGCCATCCCTCAATGCCGCGTTTTGCCGGTCGATGGCTCGGAAGCTGGCGGTGGTGATCCGCCTCCTGTGTTGTGGTCCTCCTCCTCTCGTGTGCAGGTGTTGTTTTTTCTCCCCCCTCGTGGTGAGTGTCCTCCTCGTGTCGTTGTGTCTCCTGGTGGCTGCTCTGTGCCGGCGGCGATCCTCGACAGTTCGACCACGGGGGCGGCTGGTGGTTTTACAGTTCCGCCGAGCCGGCCTGTCTCATCTGGGGACAGGTCAAAGCCGCCCCCAAGCCCTTACAGCCGGGGCTGAGTATCGTTGTTGTGTCTCTCGGAGGAGGTGGTGTGTGTTGTCTGTGCGTGTATGTGTGTGTGTGCTTGTGTCTCCCCTCCTCTGTTCTCCCCTCTCGGTGGTGGTGGTTGGTCCCCGGTCCCCCGCCCTTTCCCTTCCTCCCTTGTCCTTCTCTCCCCCCCGTCCTTCCTCCCCTTCCCCCGCCTGCTTCCTCTTTCCCTCCCTCGTCTCCCCCTCCCCTCCCTTCCCTTCCAACCACCACTTGTGCTTTTGTCATTCTCGGTGTGCTGCTGCGCGCGAACGCAGCCCCATGTGACACATTGTTTGTGACACGGCAGTCGCCCCAGCTCGAGCCCACGCGCCGCCCGTCCCACCCCGCGCTGCGATGGCGGCTGCTCGCCGTGCACAGATCGACCAGGCTCTCAACGATCACGCCGATCGTATTGTTCAGCTCGAGCTGACGCAGCGCCGCCACTCTGCGGCTCTTGACGCCCTGTTGAAGAGCACGGTCCTGATCGTCGAGGGCTTTCCGCAAGCAGACGTCTTCTACTTGGGTAAAAAGGAGGCGGGGGCCTTCCGCGAGCTCAAGGAGGAGTGGCCCAACGTAGTGTGCAAGGAGGTTGCAGAGCGCCTCGACGTCACTTGGCCGCTCGACGACCAGATGGGCGGCGGCAATAATGAGCGCACCGAAGCTCTTCGCTGCCTGTACAGGGCCCTGTCAGCCCGCGGCTTGATAGTGGGTGTCTACGAGGAGCGGAAGTGGAGCGACGCGGCCGGCGGGGGCAGCGGTTGGCAGCGCCTTCCGGGGGTCTTCAAAACGAAGCTGCGGTTCTGCACAGAGTCGCTCCTCGTCCAGAGCGCGCTCGGGCCCTTGGACAAGCTGTTGAGGACGGCGTGTGGCCTGGACGTGGACGGCCGCCCCACGCGCGTGCAGGGCGTCGATCCCCCCCCGCGGCGCCTCCTTTACTTGGAGCGCACGCCGGAGGAGCGGGGCAAGGGCAAGGGCGGAAAGGGCCCCAAGGGCGGCAAGGGCGACAAGGGGAAGGGCAAGGCCGGCAAGGGCGGCAAGGGCAAGGGCAAGGCCAAGGGCAAGAAGGGTGCGGGAGCAGGTGGCGTGATCCAGGGGGCGCGCCCGGCCGGCCACCTTGCGCGCCCGGCGGCGGCGGTGCCGCCGGCTGCCGCTCCTGCCGCCGACCCCGCGGACGGAGGTGCCGCCGCCCCGGCGGTGGCCGCCCCGGCGGACGCCGCTGGCGCCCCCCCTGCGGGGGGGCCCCAGTAGGCCTCCAAGCGCCACAGAGACATGCATGAGAATTCGGCTTAAAGGGCCGCAGAATTGGCTTAAAGGGCCCAGAGCATGGCGTGTGAATTCGGCTTAAAGGGCCCAGAGTCTCTTGTGAGTGCAAAGCATGGATACGAGCTTGGTCGACCTGTCGTGGACCTGTCAGCCTTGTACTTCATGTGCGACTTTTTCAACATGCCGTGGAGCTCGGGCTGTGCTAAAAGGGGTGATCACTGTGACTCCTCTCCCGTCGCCGGCGTTTTGCTCGGACTCGGCTCGTTTATGCTCCCTGTCAAAACGTGTTTGTGTTTGTGTGGTGGTGTGTTCCTCTGGTTTGGGCTGTGTCGATGGTGTCGGTCCCTCTCCCCCCTCCCTCCCCCTCCTCCCCCCTCATCGCCTTCTACTTGATCCTTAGGAGGCACCCGCGTTCAACGTAAAGGCCCGGGAGTCGTACGCGGCGGTCTACCCGGAGGCTGAGGCTGAGGCTGAGGAGGGGGAGGGACGAGCTCTCGGGCGTGGAAGAGTTCCGCGCCGAGCGGGCCCGAGCGGCCGGCCGAGGAAGCGGCGACCGACACTCGAGCTGCACAAACGCTCCACGCGCGAAGTCCGACCCCTCCTCCTCCTCTTCCTCCTCCTCCTCCTCCTCCATCTCCTCCTCCTCCTCCTCCTCCTCCTCCTCCTCCTCTTCCTCCCTCCTCCTTCCTCCCCTTCCCCCCTCCTTCCTCTCTCCTCCTCCTCCCCCTCCTCCTCCTCCTCCTCCTCCTCTCTCCTCCTCTCTCTCCTCCTCCTCCTCTCCTCCTCCTCCTCCTCCTCCTCCTCCTCCTCCTCCTCTTCCTCCTCCTCCTCTTCCTCCTTCCTCTTCCTCCTTCCTCCTCCCTCTCTTCCTCCTCCTCCTCCTCTCCTCGCTCCTCCTCCTCCTCCTCCTCCTCCTCCTCCTCCTCCTCCTCCTCCTCCTCCTCCTCCTCCTCCTCCTCCTCCTCCTCCTCCTCCTCCTCCTCCTCGCATTGCCCCCTGAACCTATCCTGGCACTGCCCCGAAGCACCGGCGCGGGCAGCGGCACCGTGCCCCACGAGAGCTCCTCCGCCGAGGCGGGGCCGCCGCCCAGCGAGTTCTCCGCCAGGTTGCGCCGCAGCAGCGGCAGCGCGATCGCGCGCTCCGTGAGGAGCACCCGGGCGCCCAGCTTGTCGGCGGCGCGCCCAAGGGGGTCAGTCGGGAGTCTCGGGTTCGAGGTGCGAGGTTTGCGGTAGCCCCCGTCGGGTCCTGGCGCTCTTCCAGCCTCGGGATGCGCTCCTGCAGCTGCGCCTCGCCGAGGAGGCGTCCTGGGGAGCTCGGATCGTCCTCATCGGCCGCCAGAGGCCCCAAAACCAGACGACGATGGTCATTGAGGGACCAGGTCTTCTCAGGCGGCGGCGCTTCGCAAGGCCCTCCAGGCATTCGGAATAGCCCTCTGTAGTTCTGGAGAGGGCCTCCAAAGCTTCCCCGAGGGCGGAGGCCTTCCGAGCCTTCTGAACAGGCCCGCCCTCTCTGCCTTCCCTGAGATCCGACAGCACGAAAAAAGGCAACATCCGAGAAGAACTCGACCAAAGCCCTGCACCCCATCTTCCGGCGCCATTTTTCGAGCCGGACGGATCCACGAGTGTCCCGGGGCCCCAAACAGGCCAAAGCGGCCCGTTGCGGACAAAGGTGCAACGTTATAGGATCTCGGGATTCCCCTTGCTGGCCGCTTGCGGGTCCCACATCGGGCCTCTGGCGGCCGGACGATCCAGGCCTCCCTGGAGAGCCCTCGACAAGGCGCAGCCGCCGAGCCGCTGGAGAGCATCCCGATGGGAGGAGACCTCCAAGAACCAAGGACTTCCTCCCCCTCCCCTCCCCCCCCTCCCCCCTTCGAAGACGAAGCCATTATTCCTGCGAAGGCTTCGCCTTCGGAGCCATCCCCCCGCCCCTCCCCCCCCCCTCCCTGGCCCTCCCCCCTTCGAAGACGTCTTCCCCCCCCTCCCCCCTCCGAAAATGTCTTCCCCCTTCGAGGACGAAGCCCTGCTGGCTTCCCCCACGTGGGTGCACCAGCATGTTGGGGAGGGGGGCCCAGGCCCCCTCCCCCTCCCCCCCCCCCCCCCCTCCTGCGTGCGAGCATCACCTGCCCGAGAGCGGGGCGCGGAGAGGCGGTGGTGTCAGGTCGGGCACGTCCCCCTTTATACAGTTTATGTTGCTCCCATCGCACTTCAGGACCACATCCCAGGAATTATTCCGAGCACCCAGCAAAGAGTCGAAAGAATGTCGGAAGAGTGCCGAAAGAGTGTCGGAAAACCCTTGATGTTTGGGGTGTTTTCTTGGTGCTCGAAATTCATTCCAGCGGTCAAGGCTAAAGTAGGCTGGAACATCATAACTATACAGGTGGATTTGGGACTAAACATTAAAACTATGCAAAGCGATACTCAAAAATAAGCAACACTCAAACATCGTCCCATATCATGTTTTTGTTGTTGATTGTTTCCCTACCTAGGCTCTGCCTAGAAGGGTTCTTACTCGGTTTGCTTAAAGGGGCCGGGCAGTGGGGCCCGCCCCGGGCGGTTCCCCCAATATCCGCCCCGCGGTTCCCCCAGTTACGTCCCCTTAGCTTAGCGTTGCTTATGTCATCTTAGCATAGCTTATTTCATCTTAGCTTAGCTTAGCTTCATCTTAGCTCAGGTTTATCTTAGCTTAGCTCACCTTCATCTGAGTTATGTTCAACATGTTTCCCTACCTAGGCTCTGCCTAGAAGGCTTCTTACTCGGTTTGCTTAAAGGGCCGGGCAGTGGAAAGCGCCCCGTCAGGTTCCCCCGGTCCCCTGGGAGCCAAGCAAAAGCAACAGCAAAGGTACAAGCAAACGCGCGGTTCACCCAGATGCGCTCCCTGGGTGCCAAGCAAAAGCAAAAGCAAAGGCACAAGTGAAGGCAAAAGCGAAGGCAAAGCAAAAGCATAGCATAGCATAGCAGAGCATAGCAGAGCATAGCGCAGCATAGCATAGCGCAGCATACCATAGCATAGCCTAGCCTAGCCTAGCCTAGCCTGACCCAATATAGCATTGCGCAGCTTAGCGTAGCATAGCATAGCATAGCATAGCATCGCATCGCATCGCATAGCATGCTTGCTGCTGTCTCGGCGACTTGCTTGCCTGCTTGCTTTTGCTGCTGTCTCGGCGACTTGCTGCCTGCTTCTGCTGCTGCTTCACCTACGGAGTGGCGTCTGCGGTTCTGGCGCTACTACTACTACTACTACTACTACTACTACTACTACTACTACTACTACTACTACTACTACTACTACTACTACTACTACTACTACTACTACTACTACTACTACTAACTACTACTACTACTACTACTACTACTACTACTACTACTACTACTACTACTACTACTACTACTACTACTACTACTACTATACTACTACTACTACTACTACTACTACTACTACTACTACTACTACTACTACTACTACTACTACTACTACTACTACTACTACTACTACTACTACTACTACTACTACTACTACTACTACTACTACTACTACTACTACTACTACTACTACTACTACTACTACGACTACTACTACTACTACTACTACTACTACTACTACTACTACTACTACTACTACACTACTACTACTACTACTACTACTACTACTACTACTACTACGACTACTACTGACTACTACTACTACTACTACTACTACTACTACTACTACTACTACTACTACTACGACTACGACTACGACTACTACTACTACTACTACTACTACTACTACTACTACTACTACTACTACTACTACTACTACTACTACTACTACTACGACTACGACTACGACTACGACTACTACTACTACTACTACTACTACTACTACTACTACTACTACTTCTACTACCGCTACTGCTACAACTACGGCGATGAGGAGGAGGAGGACGGCGTTTACCGCTCCTACTAATGTTGCTTTCCTGGAGGCTCCAACTCCTAGATAGGGTCGCACTGGGATCATTTGTGTTGAATATTCCTCCTGTAGAGGGACAGGCCCGACACAAGGGTGGTGGCGATGCTCTTCGAGACAGGGGGGGCAGCACGAAAAGGCACTCCCCGGGACCAGCTCCTGCCCTCGCGGCGCCCTCGGAGACCGGTCCCCGGGGGAAGTCGAGGGTCGAGGGACCCCATCGGGAAGGCCCATACTTAGGTCGGGCATGTCCCCCTGCAGGCGAGTGTCGGACGATTTTTGAGATTCGCACAAAAACCACAATCAAACCATACACGGAAAATGCTCAGAAATACCCAACACATCGTCCCCAGACGATTGCTTGACTATTTTTGAATATTCCTCCTGTAGAGGGACAGACCCGACTGCAGCCTGTACGGCCATCGCGCCGACGTGGAGCGCATGATAAGGAACGAGGGGGCTTTCCTGGCCACGGCGGGCTTGGGCCACAAACAGGTTCCACGACAGGACTCTGGCGAACGGCAGGAACACCTGAGTGATCCCCCTAACCCCAAAGCTAGACAAGCGCATTCCACTACTCGCAAAGTAAATACACGCTAATGGCCTGGATCCACCATGGGGATCCGCGATACATTACGTCGAGGCAGACGTATGTGTTTCGGGCGTCTGCGAGTAGGCACTTTGCGAAAACCGCAACGCGCTCGGTGAAGGGCAGCTCTTTTGTTGTGAACTCCTGCCGCCAGCCCGGAAGGCGGGAACGCCCCCCGAGACCCCAAAGGGGCCCTCCCCAGACCGGGGGCCGGGGCCAGGGCTGGGGAAATCCCCCTGTCCACAATGGGACCGCTCCCGCTGGGGCGCCGCTCTGGGAGCGCCGGGAGGCGGTAATCTGACCCGGGACACCTCCTCTCTCCGACTACCCTTGTCCCCCCCCCCCCCTACCCAGACCTTCCAAAAGGGCCGAAGAATAGCAGCAGGACCTCGACATCTAAAATCCAGTCGAGGATTTCAAAAGTCCAGCTAGGTCTATAGGTCTGGAGGGCTATTTCTTTGCACTCTCGAAGGTCAGGGGACTCCCCCCCTCCGGACGGTAAGGGAGGGGAACAAGGGAAGGGGATCGACTCGACCACGAATTTCTTGCCTCTGTTCGGACCTCCGTTTTCTTGGGACAGGCGACGACGGCGACGAAGGCGACGACAGCCTCTCACACACGCCGAAAGGTCGGTGAATTTCAGCGCCTTGAGAGTAGTGGACCTCAGGGCTCCCTCCCTTGGGGAACAAACAATGGCATAAACTTGGGGACGTCCAAGAGGGGGGCGTCCAAGAGGGGGGGCGCAAATCATGCCCGGCAGCATGTGCGCGGCCCAGGGGGAGGGGTCGGGGACGCTTTGAAACAAGAAGAGGCGCGATGAAATCTGGAGAGGTATCGTGACCCCCGCCATGATACCCCCCCTGGTCATCACCCCCCTCTTGGCCGCGCCCGACAAACATACAAACTCGCAGGTCCGCGCGGACGCCGCGGATCGGCGCCGGCGGGGGCCCCAGCGCCGATCCCAGGCAGACTCGCCATCGCTCGGACGTCCATCTCCCGTGCGTTGTTCGGTTTCGTGCGTGTTTTTTGTTGGCTCGATGGTCCAGGCTCGTCCTCAGTGGTCCTCGCCGAGAAGCAAATGCACGCGTCCGAGCGACGCCAGGGGCGGCCCCCCCCGCGCGGGCCTCCGAGCGCTCTGCGCTGCCCTCGTGCCACGGCTGCGGCTGCCCGAGGCGGCCCCTCCCCCTCTCCGGGCGCGCCGCCCGCCTTGGCGAGGCACATGCCCACGAGGCCCACGCCCGCCCCCAGCTCCTGAGGCACCGCGCAGCCGACCCCCACGCCTCCTCCCCCGTGGCCACCGCTCGGACGTCCGTTCCCCGTGCATGCGTCGGGTGTCGTGCGTGTTTTTGTCTGCTCCGTGATCCAGGGGTGCTCCTCCAGGGTCCTCGCCGAGGAACAAATATAGGCACACGTCCGAGCGATGCCAGGTCCCCGTGGGCCTGGCCTGGGCCCCGCTCGTGCTTTTGTCTGCTCGGTGATCCAGGGTGCTCCTCCAGGGTCCTCGCCGAGAAGAACAAATATATGCACACGTCCGTGCGATGCACAAGGTCCCCGCGGGCCTGGCCTGGGCCCCGCTGGCCGACCCGCCCCCCCTTCCTTGTGGGCGGGGGGGCAGCGGGCCGTGCGTCCTTCGGGTGCCCCGAAGGGTTGGCGCCATCCCCCGCCGAGCGGCGGCAAACACCAAACGCAGGTCTTGGGCGCGGTAAGGACGCAAGACCCGGGCCGTGCGTCCTTCGGGTGCCTCGAAGGGTTGGCGCCATCCCCCACCGAGCGGCGGCAAACACCAAAAGCAGGTCTTGGGCTTACAGTCAAAAACCCTCTACAAGGACGCGCGGTAAGGACGCAAGACCCTTGGAAGCCGAAGTTGGGATTTCTGGGGGCGGCGGACGACGAAAACCTCGAGGACGCAAGAGCAAGGAAGAGCAAGGACGCAAGGGTACCCTGAGCAAAGTCGCGCGTCCTTCGTAGGGTTTTTGACTGTAGATCACGCAGCCACCTTGCGCAGTGGGTTGCGCAGCCGCCAGCACGGCACGCCAAGTCGGCAAATTACGGCGCGCACGCGCGCCTGTGCGCGTGGAGCTGACGCGCCAGTGTCGGCGCAGACGACCCCGTGTTCTTGCGTCGCGCAACTAGGTTGCTGAGATGGTGGGGGTCTGGTTAAACCCCTGAGGGTCTTCAGCACCCGCCCCCCAACAATGGGAACCAATTATCTGTTTGACTCCCTCATTGATGGACCGGGGTCCCACCAAGAATAGAAAGTAACTATTTCTTAGCGGCACCCGCCGCGTAACAACCAACGACGACGACGCTTACGACTGCGATGCCGACTACGGCCACGATACGACTATGGCTACGGATATAGCTAGGACTACGAGTAGTTTGAGGAAGAGGAGGGACGAGTTGTGATCCCGCCGAGAGAGGCGGGAGGGTGGAGAGCAAACTTGAAGGCCCGTAGGGGATAGGGGTCGTCGGCGGTGGACCCTTTAGTAAACCTCCCCTTAGTGAAAACGGCCTGGGACCGAAACCGACGGACCTGGATCCGCAAAAATGAGGGCCGCGACGCCCTCTCGCGAACCGAAAACGGCCAATTCACGAATCGGCGTGTCAGGGGCAGGAGGTCTATCCATCTCCGAGGTCGGTTCGACGAGACTGCGCTCCAGCGCCGCCGCGCCGGCGAGCTCGGCGGGCCGCAGCTGCAGGAACCTCGGGGGGGGGGGGGGGCGCGGCCCTGCGGAAGCGCGGGGGGCCCCCCGGCCGCGGCGGGCGGGAGCGCCCGCCGCGCGGGCGGCCGCGGCGGCCCGAGAGGCCCCCAGGGCAGACAGACGGGAGCCGTACGCCCGAGGCGCGTCGGCGGGCGCTACATCAAGGAGGACATGGCGACGAGGGGAGGACGCTCGAAGAGAGGGGGGGGGACGCACGACGAGCGAGGGCGCGAGGCGAGGCGGAGCAAGAGAGAGGGACGAACGACAAGGGAGAACGACCGAGGGCGCGCGAGGGGGAAGGAACGTGCGTACGAACGCGCGCACATTCCTTCCCCAGGAGCCCCCAGGAGCCCCCAGGAGGCCCCCAAGACTAGAGGCCCCCTAGATGGGGTCCGAGGGGGGTCGGAGGACCGCGCCGCATCGCCGATGCATCGGCGATGCATCGGTGCCGTCGGCATGTATAACATCGGGGTCCACGTCGAGCTGGATCGACAGCCCAGGAGGCCCTCAAGATACCAACAAGGGACAGACAACAAATGCGAAGCAACGGTGGGTCGGTAAGCAGGCGAGGAGGAGGAGGAGGAGGAGAAGGAGGACCAGTGTAAACCCAAGACCCATCAACGATGATGGAATAGACCCTCCCTGCAAGCTCCCTCTTCACAGGCCCCATGCAAGGATGCATGCCCATTCGAAGACCCTGAAGCGTGCCAACACACCATTAGCATGACTTCAATGCCACGAGTCAACCTGACTGTTGCGTCTTGAAGATCAGGAATCCTGCCAAGACACTATCACTGGGACTTCAGCACCGGGAAACAACGTAACTGCTGCGCCCTGATCATCCTAACTCGTTTCAGAATGAGAATTGACCATGATATGACATACAACTCTTGCGAACTTGTAAGATGAATGTGCGGGGCGCTAAAGCGAGAGCCACACGTTGACAAAAAACAACGCCCTCAGACCGTAAATATCTGGCACATGTTCAAGACAGCGATGCGCGGCACTAAAGCGAGAACCACATTATGAAAACGAACCGCTTTCAATATGTGAAGCTCTTGCAAACGATTGAATCGGATATGCGCGAACTCATAAATCGCGAAGCCGTCTCGGGCGAAACGCCCAACACGCCCTTCCAACTGGCCTTGGGGAGCGACAGGGAGGAGATACTCACAAGGAAAAGGAATGGAGTGGGAGAACAAGAGGGCAAGAGGCCCTTGCCGAATACGGTGAGCCGAAGACGCAAGCAAGAGGATGATCGCGCAGCGAGCATTACAATCGAAACGTCTGGCAACACATCAGATGTCTGCGCACACCCATAAGATCGTCCGGGCAAGGCCTACCCTAGACCAACCCTAGGGCATACCCCAAGGCCTACACCAGGCCTACCCTTAGGCCCTAGGCCTACCCTAGGGCCTGCTCCTAGGCCTGCCCTCGGGCCTATGTCTAGGCCTACCCTAGGCCTACCCTAGGGCCTACCCCTAGGCCTACCCTAGACCTACCCTGGGGCCTACCCCTTGGCATACCCTACCTGGAGCCTACCTCTAGGGCTACCCTAGGTCTGCCCCTAGGGCCCATACCCTCGGACAGCCCCAGGGCTTACCCCCAGGCCGACTCCTGGGCCTACCCCAAGGGATTACCCCAGCTCTGCCCCCAGGCCTACCCTACGTCTGCCATAGGGCATCAGATTCCTGGAGGCTTCCAAAGATTTCCTTAGGATTCCTTGAGAATCCCTCAGGACTCCTCAGGGATTCCTGAGGATTCCTGAAGAATTCCTCCGAATTCTCAAGGAATTCCTTAGGATTCCTTGAGAATTCCTTAGAATTCCTACCCCTAGGCCTACACCGGGGCCTCTCCACTGGGCTACCCTCGGCCTTGCCCCTGGTCTACCTCCAGGGCTGCCCTGGGCCTTGCCCTTGGCCCGAGGGCTACCCTAAGGGGCCTGCCCCTGGCCCGACCCCGGGCCTTTCTCCTATGCCTAGGCCTAGCCTATGCCCCGACACCGCCCCTCCGACCCGACGCGCTCGTCGGGGTCCTTCCGATCCCGCGTCGCCGTCCTCCGTTTCGCACCGATCCCGACCCGACCCGCCCGACCTTTCCCACCCGCCGAGGTCCGCCTGGGCCGTGGGCCGACCCGACCCGCCCCGCCCGACCCGACCCGTCCGTCAAGGCCCGCCCGATCCGAGCCGCCCCGCCCGACCCGACCCGCCCGTCAGAGCCCGCCCAGCTCGACCCGACCCGCCCGACCCGACGGCCCGCCCGATCCGACCCGACCCGAGCCGATCCGACCCGCCCGGCCCGACCCGCCCGTCAGGGCCCGCCCGACCCGACCCGACCCGACCCGCCCGATCCGACCCGCCCGTCATGGCCCGCCCGACCCGACTCGACCCGCCCGCCTCGGGTCATGCACAGTCCACCCGTATAATAAGGACGCACGGTAAGGATGAAGGGCCGTTGGAAGGCCACGTCGACACTTCGAGAGCGGGGCGCGTCGGCGATAGTGGCCAAGGCTGGGCCCTATGCGGGTTGACTGTAGCTCGGGTCGCCGGCGGCGGGTATCGGGGCGACTCGGGCATCCCGGGAACGCTCTCGTGCGAGGCGCAGATGCCAGAGCGCACCCCGAGGCTGCTGGAACGCACCCTGAGGCGAAGGATCACTCTTACGTGAATGCGTGGCCCCAGGGGTCCGCGCTGCCTCCCGGGGAACACGTCTGTCGTCCCGGATACATTTCTGATGGCCCTGGGGCCCGGTAACAGGCCTGGGAGGCCGAAAATGGAGGAGATACATCGGGATTGAAAATTATACCGTCAGAGGTCTGGGCTCTCAGGACTTCACTCGAGCCTCCGACCGCCGTTCGGGAGGATCCTGTCCTGGCACCACCTGAGCACTCCTGGGGAGGCGCAGCTGGTGGGACGCATCCCGAGGCTGGGAAGCAGCCGATAACCAATAATTACCCCAGTGCGACCCTACCTAGAAATTGGAGCCCCTAGGAAAGCAGCATTAGTTGCTATGCTATGCTATGCTATGTTATGCCATGCCATGCCATGCTATGCTGCGCTATGCTATGCTATGATATGATATGATATGCCATGATATGCTCAGCTATGATATTCCATGCTGCGCTGCGCTATGCTAAGCATGCTATGATATGCTATGATTTGCTACGCTATGCTAAGCTGCGCTATGCGATGCTACGATATGAGATGATATTATATTATATGATATACTATGCTATGCTATGCTATGATATGCTGCGCTATGACATGCTATGATATGAAATGCATGGTTATGGTATGATATGTTATGCTATGCTGCGCTATGCTATGATAGGCTGGGCTATGCTATGATATGCTATGCTGCGCTATGCTATGCTACGCTATGCTATGCTGTGCTCTGCTTTGCTAAAGCTCAGCGGAGCTGAGATGAAGGTAAGCTAATCTAAGATAAACCTGAGCTACGATTAAGCTAAGGTAAGATAAGATGAAAACAAGTATCCCAGTGCGACCCTACCTAGGAGTTGGCGCCCCTAGGAAAGCAGCATTAGTAGTAACAGTGAAGCTAAGCTAAAGCAACGCTAAAGCTAAGCTAAGCTAAAGCTAAGCTGGAGCTAAGCTAGAGCTAAGCTAAAGCTAAGCTAAAGCTAAGCTAAAGCTAAGCTAAAGCTAAGCTAAAGCTAAGACACAGCTAAGCTAAAGCTAAGCTACAGCTAAGCTGAAGCTAAGCTGAAGCTAAGCTGAAGCTAAGCTCAAGCTAAGCTAAAGCTGAGCTAAAGCTGAGCTAAAGATAAGCTCAAGCTACGCTAAAGCTAAGCTAAATATAAGCTGAAGCTAAGCTAACGCTAAGCTAAAGCTATGCTAAAGCTAAGCTTGAGCTAAGCTAAAGCTACGCTAAAGCTAAGTTAAAGCTAAACTAAAGCTAAGCTAAAGCTAAGCTGAAGCTAAGCTAAAGCTAAAGCTAAGCTAAATCTAAGCTAAAGCTAAGCTGAAGCTAAGCTGAAGCTGAGCTACAGCTAAGCTAACGCTAAGCTACAGCTAAGCTAAAGCTAAGCAAAAGCTAAGCTAAAGCTAAGCTGGAGCTAAGCTGAAGCTAAGCTAAAGCTGAGCTAAAGCTGAGCTAAAGCTGAGCTAAAGCTAAGCTAAAGCTAAGCTAAAGCTAAGCTAAAGCTAAGCTAAAGCTAAGCTAAAGCTAAGCTAAAGCTAAGCTGAGGCTAAGCTGAGGCTAAGCTGAAGCTAATATGAAGGTAAGCTAAAGCTAAGCTGAAGCTAAGCTGGAGCTAAGCTGAAGCTAAGCTAAGCTAACGCTAAGCCAAAGCTAAGCTAAAGTTAAACCAAGGCTAAGCTAAAGCTAAACTAAAGCTAAACTAAAGTTAAACTAAGGCTAAGCTAAAGCTAAGCTAAAGCTAAACTAAAGCTAAGATAAATCTAAGCTAAAGCTAAGCTAAAGCTAAGCTAAAGCTAAGCCAAAGCTAAGCTAACGCTAAGACAAAGCTAAGCTAAAGCTAAGCTAAAGCTAAGCTAAAACTAAGCTAGAGCTATAGCTATAGCTCAGCTAAAGCTCCCAGGGGACTGGGGGAAAAAGCCTCCCAGCTAAAGCTATAGCTAAAGCTATAGCTAAAGCTCACAAAGCTAAAGCTAAAGCTAAAGCTAAAGCTATAGCTAAAGCTCCCAGGGGACTGGGGGAACCGCGGGGCGGGGACTGGGGGAACCGCCCGGGGCGTGGTGCACTGCCCGGCCCCTTTAAGCTAAGAGAGTAAGAACCCTCTAGGCAGAGCCTAGGTAGGGAACTAAGCTAAGATGAGATAAACAACGCTAAGCTAAGGGGACGTAACTGGGGGAACCGCGGGGCGGATACCGGGGGAACCGACCGGGGCGCTTTCCGCTGCCCGGCCCCTTTAAGCCCAGAGAGTAAGAACCCTTCTAGGCAGAGCCTAGGTAGGGAAAAACAGCCGAGAACCTATAAAAACGTCTGAAGAAAGTCAAACATCGAACCGTCGAGTCACCCTTGGCCTTAGGTCGGGCATGTTCTCCTACAGGCGGATTTTCGAAGAACAAATAAAAACGAATCAAATACAGTTCTCAAAAAAGAGTCGAAAACTGTAGAAACATCGTCCCCTGACTATTTTTGTTGACTATGTGTGAACGATTATCACGTAAAGGGACATGCCCGATTTAACTTTGGAGTCCCGAGCCGGTGCGGTGACAGGCCGCGCGGTGACCTCGAAATCCCCCAAAACCTCACCGCAGGGTCCGTCACCACACGGTCTTGGGACCTCGGATGCCCCAGTCGCCCGAGACGTCCTCGGAGAGGGCCTCGAGTCCTAAAACCGTGCGGTGACCCCGAATCCCACTGACTCACCACACGGTGTGGTCATCACCCCGTTTCGGGGCCCCCGGCCCAAATCCGCTCGGAATCCCTCCCCGGACCCCTCCCCCCTCCAGGGGGCCCCACCGGTCTTCGAGGCGCCTCTGGCCGTGGCGGCGAGAGAAGCCTCCGGGAGGGCCAGGGAGGACGAAACAAGCCAGGGTTGAGTCCGGCGTGCCCCTCTACAGGGGAAGGATTCAAAAATGGTTTAAAAATATGCGGGGACGATTTTCATACTATTTTCGAGTATGTTCGGCTATGTTCGACTCTTTTCCATTTTTCGTCCAAAATCCGCCTGCAGGGGGACATGCCCGACCTAACGCTAGGGAGCCTCGAAACCTCGAAACCTCGAAAAACGCAAGGGAACCTCGAAGCCTCGAGACTGCCGGAGATCAGCTCGTGCGAGAAGCATCGCTTCGCCGATGCCCAGTGGCGTGGCCTGGGCCCTCTGGCCGAGCTACCCCCTGTGGATGGGGACATGGGCTGTTCCCTTCAGGCTTCGAGGGGCCTATCCCCGACAGGGGTGGTGGCATGGTGAGCATTTTTCTATTCGGCGTTTCGACATTGGGCGGAAGGGGGTGGGGGAGGGGGGGGGTCTGGCTCCAGACCTCTGCTCAGCGCGACTGTTTGCAGAGAGAGCGCTGCCTCTGGGGGACTCCACCCGCTCGAAACAGCCGCCAAAAAACAGCCAAGATCTGCTCCATGGGGGGGGGAGGAGGGGGGGGGTTGGGAGGCCCGCGCCGATCGGCAAAACATTCAATGAAACAACGATCACATGGTGGGGCTGAGAAACCATGGCCCCGAGGGGATGGGGATCGGATCCCAGACATGCGACGCTCTCGTGTTTGCAACGCGCGGCCCCCAGAAGTCCCGACCCTTTCCCCGGGACCGGCTTATTATCCTGAGTCAACGTTTGACGGTCCTGGCGCCCGGCGAGGTCCCGCGGAGGCCGAAAACGGCGAAGAACTTCGGCGAAGAACCTCCCGCACGGATGGATCTATTTTACAACGAGAGCAGGTCTGGATCAAGCAACGCTGAGCAACCCCCGCTGGGTTAAACGACACAGTCAAAAACCCTAATAAGGACGCGCGGTAAGGACGCAAGACCCTTGGAAGCCGAAGTTGGGATGTTTGGGGCGGCGGACGACGAAAACCCCAAGGACACAAGAGCAAGAAAGAGCAAGGACGCAAGGGTACCCTGAGCAAAGTCGCGCGTCCTTATTAGGGTTTTTGACTGTACTGATGCAGGAGCCCACGTGCGTGCTCGGGGAAGGGGAGGGGAAATCAGCCCCCCCGATCCCATCGCGGCGGGGGGCCGCAGGAGATCTCAGGAGATCCTCGAAGGATCGTCGGAAATCTCTGCAGACGTGGGCAACATTGCATGGCGTGACGCCGGGGGCGCCCCCCCGACTGGAAAGGAGCCTGGCTGGAGGGGGGCGTGCGCAGGATACCATCAGTAGCTCCAGAGCGGATGGGCCGATGTTCCACCACCGCTGTCATAGGCAGGAGAAGGGGGAGGAGGAGGAGGAGGAGGAGGAGGAGGAGGAGGAGGAGGAGGAGGAGGGAGGAGGAGGAGGAGGAGGAGGTAGGAGGAGGAGGAGGAGGAGGAGGAGGAGGGCCGTGCCGGCCGATACAGGTTCAAGTCCCCTCGTCGGAGGTCTGGGCGTGTCTTACGCACACGCGTGACGGCCGAGGAGCCGCGCCAGCAACAGCGCCGAGTCCCACACCGTGGCGCCGTTGCCCCCGGCCCATCCGCCCTGAGGGTCCTCACCGGGGGATCCTCCTTCTCCTCCTCATCATCCTCCTCCACCTCCTCCTCCTCCTGCGCCTCCTCCTCCCTTCGCCTCCGCCATCCTCCACCTCCGCCTCCTCCCCCTCCTCCTCCTCCTCCTCCTCCTCCTCCTCCTCCTCCTCCTCCTCCTCCTCCTCCTCCTCCTCCTATCTCCTCTCATCCCTCCCTCCTTCTACTCCTCCTTCCTGCTCCTCATTCCTCCTCGTCCTCCTCCTCCTCCTCCGCCTCCTCCTCCTCCGCCTCCTCCTCCCTCCCTCCTCCTCCTCCTCCTCCTCCTCCTCCTCCTCCTCCTCCTCCTCCTCCTCCTCCTCCTCCTCCTCCTCCTCCTCATGCTCCCTCTCCATCCCCCTCCCCTTCCCCTCGCCCTTCCTCTACAATTACTGAATCTGAAAATACTCTCCCTCTTCCCCTGATGGCGTCCGGGTGATGGCCGCGCACCCACCGCGTACTGTTTTTGTACCACAGGATTCCCGGGAAATCCCGGGAAACGACTCTCGCTGAGGCGCCAGCGTCATTTTTTCCCAAAATGCTGCTCTCGTTGAGGCGGCGGCCTCATTTCTGCTCCCGAATCGTTCCGAATCGTGCTCCCGCTGCAGCGTGGGCCTCATTTTCGGATCGGTGTTTGGCCTCCGTCGTTCAGGATGGCGTTCTCGCCCCAGCGCGGGCCTTTTTCTCGCGCGCCCATCCGCCCGCCACCACCGCGCCGCACCCACACCCACCACCACCACCACCACCACCACCACCCACACACCGCACCACCAGTACCACCACACCACCACACCACCCCACCACCACCACCACCACCACCACCACCACCACCACCACCACCACCACCACCACCACCACCACCACCACCACCACCACCACCACCACCACCACCACCACCACCACCACCACAACCACGCACACACGCACGCACGCACGCACGTGCACCACCACCCACTACGCACGCGCGCGCGGAGCCACAGGTCCGCTACGACACGCGTCCGCGGATAGAGAAATCAGCGCCATGGTAAGGGATGGGAGGGAGGGTAGGACGTCAGATATGACGCGAGCGCACCTAGCTTGCCCCCTCCCCCTCCCCCTCTCCCTCCCCATCCTCCTCCTCCTCCTCCTCCTCCCCCTCCTCCTCCCTCCTCCTCCCTCCTCCTCCTTCCTCCTCCTCCTCCTCCTCCCATTCCTCCTCCTCCTCCTCCTCCTACTCCTCCTCCTCCTCCTCCTCCTCCTCCTCCTCCCCCTCCTACCTCCTCCTCCTCCTCCTTCTCCTCCTTCTCCACTTGTCGTCTTCCTCCTCCTCCACTATTTCCCCTCATAGCTGATTCCTCCCTGTCGCACTTGGCGTGTCGCCTGAAACTTCCTCACCGCTTATGATCCTGGAGCTGAACAATCGGCATGAGTTTCACGTATTGAGGGCGGGTCGTGTTCAAAATGTGGCTCTCGCCCACGCGCCACGCACTCTCGTGCAGAATAAAGTGCGGGCCATTTTCAAAATGTGTCTCTCGCCTTAGCGCCTCTCACATGGATTCGAAAACATCGCAAGCGTTTCACAGATTGAGGGCGGGTCGTTTGCAACATGTGGCTCTTGCCTGGGGGCCTGCGCACATTCGTTCGAACAAAATCGGGAGACTTCCCTGGACTGAAGGCGGGCCGCTTTCAACCTATGTCTCCCGCCCTAGCGCAGCGACATTTATTTTAACAATCTGCAGAAGATTCACGGATTGAGGGCGGGTTGTTTTCAACATAGAGCTCTCGCCTTAGCGCCGCGCACACTGATTCAAAACAATCGCAAGAACTTGACGGATTAAGGGCGGTCCGTTCTCAAGACGTGGCTCTCGCCTTAGCGCCACGCACACTGGTTTTAAACATCGCAAGGGTGTCTTTGATTCTCATGGTTAACGTACCAGGCATAGTGCTCTGGAACGATTCAAGATTGTCAGGGCGCGACAGTTACGCTGATTCGCGGTGCTCAAGTCCCAGGAATGGTGTTTTGGCACGATTCAAGATCGCCAAGACGTGCCAGTCAAGTTAAATCGTGCCCTCGAAATCCTGAGAATAACGATTTGGTACGCTTCAGGGTTTTCACACGGGTGTCCCCCAAAGAGGCAATTCCCTCACTAGAAATGAACCCTTGTAGGGGCCTCTGAAGGTGGAGCTTGGAGAGAGGGTCTCCCGACATCGTTGATGAGTCTTGGGTTTACACTGGTCCTACTCCTCCTCCTCCTCCTCCTCCTCCGCCTTCTCCTTCTCCTTCTCCTCCTCCTCTTCCTCCTCCTCCTCTTCTTCCCCCTCCTCCTCCGCCTCCTCTTCCCCCTCCCCCTCCGCGGAGATGTATTCACTCGCCTGCCAATGGGCGGCAGGAGAGCCCAGAATCGAATCCACAGGTCGGAAGGGCGATCGAAGTGCATCGGATCTGCGGAACTCGGCGGCCCAGTCGGGAGAAGTTGAACCGATAGAAATCAGCAGGCTAATAAAGCCTCCGTTGGGAAACAAGAATCCCAATCGGAATCCTAAGTTGAGTCGAATCGGAATCGAAATCGTTCGAAATCGAATGGAATCGAGCCGGAGGAGTCGAAATGAGCCCTGGACTTCTGGGGGTCAGAAGCGCGAAGGGCAAACTAAGAGAACATGTTCTGGGAAAAATGCTGATCTGGGCAACGAATCCCACCAGCCCTTGGGGCGTGAGTGGTTTAGAGAGCCCGCTCTGTCCTCAACCCCCCTTCTTCCCCTTCGGGGAGGGGTTTACCCCTCCCCCTACCCCCTCCCCCTGGGCCTGGAGAGGGACCCCGGGGCGTCGCCAGGGGGGTCTTTTTCGACTCCTGGGAGGGCAAAAAAACGACGACCCTCACGAGGATTCTGGCCCCGACGGGGGGAGGGAGTTTGGCCCCCCCGCTCGTCTTTGAAGCAAAAATCATTGATTTTACTACGGTTTTGGCCCCATGTTGGCGTCCGGAGGGAGCCGCGCTCATCTTCCTTCATAGCAAAATCATTGATTTTACGATGGTTTTGGGTTCATTTTGTCCTTCTCAGGGGGCAGCTCTCATTTGCGCTTCTGAGGAGGTCGCACGAGGCCCCAAGATAGCCCCAAGAGGCCCCCAGGAGGCTCCCAAGAGGCCTCCAAGAGGCCCCCCGGAGGCCCCCAAGCGGCCCCAAGAGGTCCCCAAGAGGCCCCCAAGAGGCCCCCAAGAGGCCTCAAGAGGGCTCAAGAGGCCCCCAAGAGGCTCCCCAGAGGCGCCCAAGAGGCCCCCAAGAGGCCCCAAGAGGCCCCAAGAGGCCCCCAAGAGGCCCCACGAGGAGCCCGAACGACTCACACCAGGACGAGGGGCCCGAACGACTCACACCACGAAGAGCCCGAACGACTCACACCACAAGGAGGGGCCCGAACGACTCACACCAGGACGAGGCGCCCGAACGACTCACACCACGAGGAGCCCGAACGACTCACACCACGACGCGGGCCCCGAACGACTCACACCACGAGGAGCCCGAACGAGTCACACCAGGAGGAGGGGCCCGAACGACTCACACCAGGACGAGGGGCCCGAACAACTCACACCACGAGAAGCCCGAACGACTCACACCAGGACGAAGAGCCCGAACGACTCACACCACGAAGAGCCCGAACGACTCACACCAGGAAGAAGGGCCCGAACGACTCACACCAGGACGAGACACCCCAAACGACTCAAACCACGAGGAGCGTTTTCTCTCCCTCCTCCTCCGCCTCGTCCTTCTCCCGCTGCCCCCACAAGGAGGATGTACAAGGAGGCGGGAGGAAGGAGGAACAGGGGAGATATGCGGGGCAAAGCGGACACACGCCTGAAAAACACAACTGTCGGCATGCTTCGCAAGAGTTGCTGTTGTGAGATGGGCTGGTGGTGATACGCGAAGCGTAAAGAATTTCCAAGAAGGAATTGCAGAAAGCGCAAGCCAAGCAATACATGTTTGGTGAGACGGACACGGCCCTGAACAGGACAATTCCAGGGAATCGAGCTTTCTTCCGAAAGGCTGACCCCCACTAGCATGCGAGGGGCCCTGGTCAAGCATCACGCGCTGCCATTCTCTCACAACAGGCGGATCTTGGACGGGAAATGAAAAATAGACAACACATGCCCCCCGAACTAGTTCAAATATGCCAACATGTTGTCCCGCACCTATCTCTGGAGTATTGTTGAACATTCCTGTAGAGGGACAGGCCTAACTTAATGATACCTTTAAGTCGGGCGTGTCCCCCTACAGGGGAGTTTTCGACGAAAAATAAATTATCCCGGCAAAGCAACCTAACAGCGATGTGTAGAAGCATATCTGAAAGCATTCCCCTTAAGATTCAGATGAAAATCCAGTTGTCGAATTCTGCTGTTCTCGCAGTCGTAGTCGCATTCGCGATGACAGTCGCAGCGGCAACGGCAGTCGCAGTCACAGCCTCAGCCTCAGCCTGCCTCCTCCTCCTCCTCCTCTTTCTCCTGCTCCTCCTCCTCCTCCTCCTCCTCCTCCTCCTCCTCTTCCTCCTGCTCGTCCTCGTTCTCGTCCTCCTCGTCTTGCTCGTCCTCCTCCTCCTGGTGCTCTCTCCTCCTCCTCCTCCTCCTCCTCCTCCTCCTCCTCCTCCTCCTCCTCCTCCTCCTCCTCCTCCTCCTGGTGGTCCTCGTTCTCCTCCTCCTGGTGCTCTCCCCCCCCCTCCTCCTCCTCCTCCTCGTCCTCCTCCTCCTCTTCCTCCTCCTCCTCCTCCTCCTCCTCCTCCTCCTCCTCCTCCTCCTCCTCCTCCTGGTAGTCCTCCCCCTCCCCTCCTCCTCCTCCTCCTCCTCTTCCTGGTCGTCCTCGTTCTCGTCCTCCTCGTCTTGCTCGTCCTCCTCCTCCTGGTGTTCTCTCCTCCTCCTCCTCCTCCTCCTCCTCCTCCTCCTCCTCCTGGTGGTCCTCGTTCTCCTCCTCCTGGTACTCTCCCCCCCCCTCCTCCTCCTCCTCCTCGTCCTCGTCCTCCTCCTCCTCCTCCTCCTCTTCCTCCTCCTCCTCCTCCTCCTCCTCCTCCTCCTCCTCCTCCTCCTGGTACTCCTCCCCCTCCCCTCCTCCTCCTCCTCCTCCTCCTCCTCTTCCTGGTCGTCCTCCTCCTCCTGGTCGTCCTCCTCCTCCTGCTCGTCCTCCTCCTCCTCCTGCTCGTCCTTCTTCTCCTGCTCCTCCTGCTCCTCGTCCTGCTCCTGCTCGTCCTCGTCCTCCTGGTCTTGCTCGTCCTCCTCCTCGTCGTGCTCTTGCCCCTGCTGAAAATGTGGCCCAGGAATGGGAGTTCTGGGAAGTCGAAGAGCACGAAGTTGCCTACAGTTGGCTACGGGCATTCAAAATGTGGCCCGGGAATGGAGTTCTGGGAACTCGAAGAGCACGAAGTGGCCTACAGTTGGCTCCGGGCATTCAAAATGTGGCCCGGGAATGGAGTTCTGGGAACTCGAAGAGCACGAAGTGGCCTACAGTTGGCTCCGGGCATCAAAATGTGGCCCGGGAATGGAGTTCTGGGAAGTCGAAGAGCACGAAGTGGCCTACAGTTGGCTCCGGGCATCCAAAATGTGGCCCGGGAATGGAGTTCTGGGAACTCGAAGAGCACGAAGTGTGTGACTGTTGCATCCGGTTATTCTAAATGTGGCCCGGGAATGGCGTTCTGGGATCTCGAAGAGCACGAAGTGTGTGACTGTTGCATCCGGGTATTCAGAATGTGGCCTGGGAATGGAGTTCTGGGAAGTCGAAGAGCACGAAGTGTGTGACTGTTGGTGAAAAACGAGCCCGGCACCCTGCCGCCCGGCAACTCCCCAACACCTGCCCGGACCCCCCTGTGGAGTGATCTGTGAGCTCTTTTGAGTCAACTAGAAACCTATCAGTCTTCGCTGTTAGGTAAAAATACCCCAAAAATACCACACACAGGTCAACTAATCGTTCAAAAATAATACCCAGACTATTTTTAGACTATTTTTGGACTATGCTTGGTGCGTATTCTTATGTCGTCGAAAATCCTCCTGTAGAGGGACAGGCCCAGCTTAATGCTACCTTGTCTCGGGCCCTGGGGCTCTCACGGAGCAACCCGGCTCGACAGCTGAAATGCCGCAGCCACCTGGGGCCCGGGGCCCTGGTCCTGCCCACCGTGGCACCTGTCTCGCCACGGCGGATCTCAGGGACGAGGGGGGTACCGTCTCACTGCACCGACCTTGCAGACGAGCTGCAGCGGATTTGTGCGTGGCTCTCTGTCGATGCAAGACCCCGCAACGGCGGTTGAACAACGGAGTGAATTTGGCCTGGAATTGCATTTTTTTTGTCTTCACTCCTGGCCAAAAAAAATCCGCACGAAATTCACTTAGAAATCCGGAACGAAATTCTCTCGGACACTCCGGGCCCATCCTTTTTCGTTTTCCGAACGAACTCCGCTCTGCGATGTTGGCGCCATGAACCGTCGGACCCAGGCCAGAGGGACACCCCTTGAGAACACGAGGACCTCCGCGGGCCTCCGCGCGCAGAGAACATCCAAGGGCACCACCCCCAGGGTGCACGAGAACATCCAACAAACACGAGGGACACCGTGGTTAGAGGAACAACGAGCTCTATAAACATGACTGTTTAGCGCGCCGATTTCTTGGATCCGCGCTGGGACCCCATCCCTGGCGCGCGGAACGCGACAGGGGCGGCGCCGGAGGCGACACCACGGCACACGCGTGGACCAAACAGTTTTGGTGTGATGTGCAAGCGCTGTTCATGCTCGAAGAAGGGGAAGAACTGGAGCTTCGGGATCAGAATCAAAAAGGATGTCTGCAGCCAGGTGACCCTCAGCGGGGAAGTCCGACACCCCAGCGTTGATGGGACCCGCAGGAAGTTCGAGAGCACCACCTCAAAAACTGGTGCACGTGTTGTCTTCGAGCGCGAATAGGTTGGAAGTGAGCCAATGTCTATTCTGAGACTGGTGTACACCAGGTTTTCCGCCATGTGAATGACGCATAATCAGTTTCAATTGGGTAGTTCGCAATTGGTCGCGGCACTTGCACTGCCCAGCTGACCTCTCGGCTGCAATTACCTGCCCGTCGAGTCTTGAGCCCGAGGGAAGCCGAGCCCCCCACATGGGCTACCTACCCGCCTTTGCGCACCCCCACATATCCAACGTTGTGATTTCTTCACGGGCTTCCTCTCTTCTCTGGACCTTCCCTGGGACCCGCCCTTCATCCCGAACCACTTCTTGACGGCCCCGCGGCCTGGGGAGAGCCCCCGGAGGCCGAAAATTAGCAAAAGCTTTCCGTCGCGACTCTGTCATGACGCGGTTTAGGGTTACCTCTCCCAGTGTGCATCCTGACTAGAATTTCGAAGCGAATCCAGCCGAGGCCCCGAGGGCCCCCCAGCAGGCCCCAACAAAGGGGAGAAGATGCCAAGGTAGCATGCGCACCTCTCGAAGCCTCCCTACAGCAAGGTCTGGACCCCCTTTTCCAAGGACCCGTCTTTCTCCTCAATCGATTTTGCAGTCCCAGGACCCGGCGGAGACCCTCTGGGGCCCCCAACCTAGCAAGAAACTCCCGTCGCCTTTTCTTCCACGACGCGAAGGGGTCTGGGCTCCTCCGGCCCCCCCTCCTCCTCGTCATCCACCTCCTCCTCCTCCTCCTCCACCTCCTCCCCCTCCTCCTCCTCCTCCTCTTCCCCTCCTCCTCCTCCTCCATCTCCATATCCTCCTTCTCCATCCTCCCTCCTCCTCCTCCTCTCCTCCTCCCTCCTGCCCCCCTCCTCCATTTCCTCCTCGGCCATCCACCTCCTCTTCATCCCCATCCGCCTCCTCCTCCTCCTGGGTTCCTCCTCCTTGTCCCTCCTCGTTCCTCCTCCTCCTCCTCCTCCTCCTCTCCTCCCTCCTCCGCCGCCTCTCCTCTCCATTTCCCTCCCTCCTCCTCCTCTCCTCCCCTCCTCCTTCTCCCCCCCCCCCTCCCCCCGCCTCCCCCCTCCCACTCCTGCTCCCCCTCCCCCTCTTCCTCCCCTTGTTATTCTTCTTAGTTTCATTCGAACTGCCATTCTTCATTGAACTAATACTAACAAACATAATATTACTGGTTGCCTTATTCTTGGGGTTCTCAGTAGTCAACTCCTTGTTCTAACTGTCATGCTTACATAATGGGGGTAATACTACTATTAGCAATCGTAGTAGTAGTAGTAGCAGTAGCAATACTCGTACTAGTGGTAGTCGTAATAGTATCAGTAGATGGTAGTAGTAGTAGTAGTAGTAGTAGTAGTAGTAGTAGTAGTAGTAGCCGTGGCAGTCGTAGTAGTCGTAGTAGTAGTAGTAGTCGTGGCAGTAGTAGTAGTAGTAGTAGTAGTAGCAGTAGTAGTAGTAGTAGTAGTAGTAGTAGTAATAGTACTAGTAGTAGTCGTCGTTGTCATAGTAGTAGTAGCGGTCGTAGTAGTAGTAGTAGTAGTGTAGTAGTAGTAGTAGTAGTAGTAGTAGTAGTAGTAGTAGTGGTAGTAGTAGTAGTAGTAGTAGTAGTAGTAGTAGTAGTAGTAGTAGTAGTAGTAGTAGTAGTAGTAGTAGTAGTAGTAGTAGTAGTAGTAGTAGTAGTAGTAGTAGTAGTAGTAGTAGTAGTAGTAGTAGTCGTAGTAGTAGTAGTAGTAGTAGTAGTAGTAGTAGTAGTAGTAGTAGTAGTAGTAGTAGTAGTAGTAGTAGTAGTAGTAGTAGTAGTAGTAGTAGTAGTAGTAGTAGTAGTAGTAGTAGTAGTAGTAGTAGTAGTAGTAGTAGTAGTAGTAGTAGTAGTAGTAGTAGTAGCAGTAGTCTCGGCCGGCTTCGCCTGGCAGCGCAGCATCTGCCCCCAGAGCTTCGGAGAGAAAAGCGCCTCTGGCGCGGAAGAGATCTGGGAGGAAGATCTGGGAGGAAGATCTGGGGAGAGATCTGGGGGGCGATCTGGGGGGGGGGATATGGGGGAAGATTTGAGGGGAGATCTGGGGGAAGATCTGGGGGAAAATATGGGGGAAGATCTGGGACGAAGATCTGGGGGAGGATCTTGAGGGAGATCTGGGGGGAGATCTGGGGGAAGATAAGGAGGAACATCTGGGGGGAATCTGGGGGAAGAGTTGGGGGTAGATCTGAGAGAAGATCTGGGAGGAAGATCTGGGGGGAGATATGGGGGGAGATCTGGGGGGAGATTTGGGGGGAATGTCTGGGGGATGAGCTGGAGGAAGATCTGGTGGGAGATCTGGGGCGGAGATCTGGGAGGAAGATCAGGGGAAAGATCTGGGGGAAGATCTGGGGAAGATCTGGGGGGATGATCTGGGAGGAAGATCTGGGAGGCAGATCTGGGCGAAGATCTGGGGGGAAGATCTGGGGGAAGATCTGGGCGAAGACCTGGGGGAAGATCTGGGAGGAAAATCTGTGGGAAGATCTGGGGGAAGATCTGGGGGGAGATATGGGGGAAGACCTGGGGGATGATCTGGAGAACTGGGCAAGATCTGGGGGAAGATCTGGAGGAAAATCAGGGGGGAGATCTGGGGGAAGATCTGGGAGGCAGATCTGGAGGAAGATCTGGGGAAAGATCTGGGGGAAGATCAGGGGAAGATCTGGGGGGATGATCTGGGAGGAAGATCTGGGAGGCAGATCTGGGCGAAGATCTGGGGGGAAGATCTGGGGGAAGATCTGGGCAAAGACCTGGGGGAAGATCTGGGAGGAAGATCCGGGGGAAGATCTGGGGGAAGATCTGGGGGAAGATCTGGGGGAAGATCTGGGGGAAGATCTGGGGTAAGATCTGGGGGAAGATCTGGGGGGAAGACCTGGGCGAAGACCTTGGGGAAGATCTGGGAGGAAGATCTTGGGGAATATCTGGGGGAAGATCTGGGGGAAGATCTGGGGGAGGATGTGGGCGAAGATCAGGGGGAAGATCTGGGGGAAGATCTGGGGGAAGACCTGGGGGAAGATCTGGGAGGAAGATCTGGGGGAAGATCAGGGGAAAGATCTGAGGGAAGATCTGGGGAAGATCTGGAGGAAGATCCGGGGGGGATCTGGGGGAAGATCTGGGAGGAAGATCTGGGGGAGATCTGGGGGAAGATCTGGCAGAAGATCTGAGGGAAGATCTGGAGGAAAATCTGGGGGAAGATCTGGGGGGAGATCTGGGCGAACATCTCGGGAAATCTGAGGGGAGATCTGGTGGAAGATCTGGAAGAAAATCTGGAGGAACATCTGGGGAAGTATCGCCGTGAGCATGTTTAAGCTTATGTTTTGAAAATCACTCGCGCGATGACGGCAGAGCATGAAACAAAACACAAAAATTCATACATATGATTTTGGAGTCGATCCGCGAGGCTGAGTGACAACGAAAACGAAGGCGCGCCGCGCGAAATGGCAAGATGCCGCGAACAGAAAACGGGCGACAAAAAACAAAACATGACCACCCTTTTCGCACACAAACAAAACGCGAACAAAACGCACGGCTCGTGCCCGCGCGAGAACAAAACACCGAACACAACATAGGCCTCATTCCCCAAACGGGCAGCCCGCGCCTACTGTGTGGAGTCCTCGCAAAACGTGTTCCCGAACTCGCTTCGAAAGAAAAAGCAAAAAGAACACGAACCCAACAGGAAAACACAAAGCTCGAGCCCTGTGAAGAAGATCCGAGCAAGATCTGAGGAAAATCTGGAGGATGTTGCTTTGCCCGTTCGGGTACCGGTATAACGTGCCACCAAGCACGGCGCGGGCGAACATGCCCATCGCGGCGCTCAGCAAAGCGCGGTCTAACAGGGGCACACGTGTACAAGGAGGAAGCAGGCACAAGCTGTATCCGTCCTCCGGCCTCCTATTATTGGCTAGCCCCCAATAGCGCCGAAACGTCGTGCCTCAGGGGGGAAACCAACAAATAGGAAGCAACGGGCAGGACCACAGCATTGGACCAGCAACCGCAGCCCCGCAGGGTGAGGTCGCCCCCTGGCCCCTTCCCCCCCAGCCAGAAAGCGGGGCAGGAGGAGGCCCCACCAGGGGCGGGGTGGTCAAGTGCTGGGCCTACCCAGTAAGACAACACGGAGCGGTATCCAGCGCCTGAACCTCATCAAAACACGGCGAGCAATTTGCCCGCGGCAATGAGCATTCCAACCAAAGTGGTTGGGCGCTGTATGCCGCGGGCACCTGCCTCCGCATCACCATCGGCAGTACACCTCATACAGGAGGTGCCACACGGCGCCCAGGCTGCACCGCTTGGCCGCGGTGGCAGGGACTTTAAAAATACCCTGGCCTGACGGCGGAAGATCTGGAGGAGATCTGAGGAAGATCTGAGGGGGAGATCTAGGTGAAAACCTGCGGCGAGATCAAGGGGAACATCTGGGGGAAGATCTGGGTGAAGATCTGGAGGACAATTCGGAGGAATATCTGGGGGAAGATCACAGTGGCCATTTAAGAACTAGGTTTTCGAGTATCACTCGCGCGATGACGACACGGCATGAAACAAAACAAGAAATTGTTGAAATATGGTTTTAGAGTAGGTCCGCGAGGCTGAGCCCGGGCATGCCGACCTAGTTGTTTTGAAAAACCTGTAGTCGTAGTAGTAGTCGTAGTAGTAGTAGTCGTCGTAGTAGTAGTAGTAATAGTACTAGCAGTAGTAGTAGTCGCAGTAGTAGTAATAGTAGTAGTAGTTGTTGTAGTAGTAGTAGTAGTAGTAGTAGTAGTCGTAGTCGTAGTCGTAGTCGTAGTCGTAGGAGTAGTAGTAGTAGTAGTAGTAGTAGTAGTAGTAGTAGTCGTAGTAGTAGTAGTAGTCGTAGTCGTAGTCGTAGTCGTAGTCGTAGTCGTAGTCGTAGTCGTAGTCGTAGTCGTAGTCGTAGTCGTAGTCGTAGTAGTAGTAGTAGTAGTAGTAGTAGTAGTAGTAGTAGTAGTAGTAGTAGTAGTAGTAGTAGTAGTAGTAGTAGTAGTAGTATAGTAGTAGTAGTAGTAGTAGTAGTAGTAGTAGTAGTAGTAGTAGTAGTAGTAGTAGTAGTAGTAGTAGTCGTAGTAGTAGTAGTAGTAGTAGTAGTAGTAGTAGTAGTAGTAGTAGTAGTAGTAGTAGTAGTAGTAGTAGTAGTAGTAGTAGTAGTAGTAGTAGTAGTAGTAGTAGTAGTAGTAGTAGTAGTAGTAGTAGTAGTAGTAGTAGTAGTAGTAGTAGTAGTAATAGTAGTAGTAGTAGTAGTAGTATAGTAGTAGTAGTAGTAGTAGTAGTAGTAGTAGTAGTAGTAGTAGTAGTAGCACTACGCGTAGGACCGATATTATTCCCCAAACAGCTTGCTGAACGGGGTGCTGTTGTCATAGAAACTAACTCCGGCCGAAGGAAAGGGGAACAGAGACACCCCCACAAACATCTAATGGTCCGGGACGTTTCGCTCGAGACATCCTCACAACTCTCGTTTCTGAGTTGGCCGGGATTGGCCGTTTCGCCTTAGACATCCTCGAACAATTGCGCTCCGGGACGCCGCGCGAGAGGTGGTCTGGGCCGTTTCGCTTGAGACACCCTCGAAACTCTGAGCCCCGAAGTGCCGTGCGAGAGGTGGTCCGGCCCGTTTCGCCTGAGAGATCCTCGAAACTCCGGGCTCCGAGATGACGCTTGCGAGGTGGTCCAGCCCGTTTCGCTTGAGACATCCGTGCAACTCTGGGTTCCCAGATGCCGCGCGAGAGGTGGTTCGGGCCGCTTCGCCTAGATATCCCCCCCGGGCAACCCCAAGAGGCTTCAGAAAGCCCCAGGTGGTGCCCAGGAGGCCACAGGAGGCCCAGGAGGAAGCCCCAGGAGGTCCCCAAGAGGCCCCAGGAGACCCCAGGAGGCCCCCGCAATTCGGAGCTTTGAGACGCCGCGCTCGAGGTGGTCCGGCCCGTTTCGCCTGAGACCTCCTCGCAGCACGTTTCGCCCGAGACATCGTCGCAACTCTGGGGTCCGAGATGCCGTGCGCGAGGTGGTCCAGCCCGTTACGCTAGACATCCTGGCAACTTTGGGTTCCGAGATGCCTTTCTGGATGAAGAGGAGGTGGATGTGGACGAGGGGGAGGAGGAGGAGGAGGAGGAGGAGGAGGAGGAGGAGGAGGAGGAGGAGGAGGAGGAGGAGGAGGATAAGGAGGAGGAGATGGAAGGGAGAAGGAGGAGGATGATGTGGATGAGGGAGCAGGCAGGAGGAGTAAGGAGGAGGAGGGAAAAGGAAAGGAGTTGCAGGAGAGGACCTAACGGGAAGCGAGTGTGACGTGGACTTGTCAGAACGTGTGCGAGAGGTTGTCCGGCCCGTTTCGTTTGAGACATCATTCCAAGACTGAACTCCAGGATGTCGCTCGCGAGGTGGTCAGACCCGTTTCGCTAGAGCCATCCTCACAATGCGAAGCTCGAAGATGTTGCGCGCGAGATGGTCTGGCCCGTTCTGCCTGAGACGTTTCGTAACACACGCGCTCCAATCACAACCTTTCTCATTCCTTCTCCCGCCTCCCTCTCTTCCCGCTTCCCGCCTGGCTCCTCTTCCCTCCTCCCTCATCTCGCCTCCCGCTGCTGCGCCTCTGGCCGCACTGAACGGACACGCAATCGACCGTGGAAACCGCAATGGCTGTTTGGGGATACTGCACTCCGGCTATAACTGTTGTTAGCATTAATACTTTATTATTCCTATTATTACTAGTCGTAGTAATTAGAATGATCATGCTTATTATTATATTGTCTATTATTATTACTATTATTATTTACTCGTCCTCCTCCTCCTCCTTGCAAAGTACTCAATATGAATACTACTCTCCCTCTTCCCCTGATGACGGTTTGAAAGTGTCCGACCCCCCCCCCTGCGTGCTGTTTTTTACACACAGGTTTCCCCGGAGTTGGGTTTTCGCTTGCATTTGTATTCGAAATGCTGCTCTCGCTGAGGCGCCGACCTTCCGAATCGTGCTCCCGCTGCAGCGCTGGCCTCATTTCCGTGCTTCCGCTCTTTTCGAATCGTGCCCCCGCTGCAGCGCTGGCCTCATTTCCGCGCTTCCGCTCGTTTCGACTCGTGCTCCCCTGCAGCGCTGGCGTCATTTCCCGTGCCATGCCACGGCATGCAATGCAATGCTAGGTTGATACTACACTTTGCGGTGCTCTTCTCCGCCTTGCCATGCCGTGCTCTACAATGCATCGTGCACCCTTTCGGGATCATTGCCCTGCTCGACATCCGACTGTGCGAGTAGAGAGGGGATCTGCGCCATAATAAGGGATGGGAGGGAGGGGTAGGATGTCAGATATGAGGCGAGCGAACCTAGCTTGTCATCTCCTCCTCCTCGTACTCCTCTTCCTCCTCCTCCTCCTCCTCCTCCGCCATCTCCTCCTCCTCCTCCTCCTCCTCCTCCTCCTCCTCCTCGGTCCTCGATCCTCGGGACCCCTGCACAGCCCCCTCCGGGGCCTCGAGCACGCGCAGCTCCCCGCCAGGGGTGGGGAAGATCCGCAGGACGAATGGGCGCGGCCAGAAGTGGCCCCGGCCGAAGGTGGACCCCCGCCGGCCTGGGGAGGCGCAGAGCGCTTCCAGAGCACCCCCCACGAGGCCCCAGAGGGCCCCAGATTACCAGCCTCGAACGTATCCCTATGCCTAAGATTGACACGCCAAAAGGCGATGGCAATCTTAGGGATTCGCCCACAAAAATTAAGGGAATCCCTAATATTGGCATCGTGATGAGGAGGTGCCCAGCATAGGGATAGGGATATGTCCCAGGCTGGTAACCACAGGGCCCCAGAGGGCCCCAGAGTGCGCAGAGCACCCCTCCACGAGTTCTCAGGGGGCCCCAGAGGTCCCAGAGTGCCGCGAAAAAATGGGAGCACCTCCCTGAGAGCCGAGGTCACGAAAACATGGCAGCATCGATCGTGAAAGCCCCAGACCTCATCTGCCTGCTGCTTTTGTCGAGCTGGATCGATCCGTGAGGGCACCGGGGCCCAAAATGAGGCGAAATCGCCCGTTTGAAAAATTGCAACGCTCGAGGCGAATCCAGCGGTGGCGGCGATGGCCGCCAGGGAGGCCCCAAAGAGGTAAAACGAAGGAAGGGTAGAGGCATGGGTACCTTTCCCCCTTCAGATTCAGGGGGCCCGGATTAAGTCGGGCCTGTCCCCCTACAGGCGGAGCATGGGCGGAAAATGAAAAGTACCCCAAAAGAGATCCCCAAACGTTTAAAATTACAACAAAAATGTTCCATACTATGTTTTGACTATGTTTGAAGATTCCCCCTGTAGGGGGACAGGCCCTACTTACAGGTAGCTGGGGGCAGGGGGCCTGGAGCGGTGACACGGGGAACCACAGTGCAAATCTGATCATCGATCGGCTCGCCCAGCCGAGTCCAGGAGGCGGGGATGAGACCACGAAGCCAGTTGCAGGGGGGTGCGAGACATGTGCTGTCCGAACCTGGTCGGCCAGGCGGCTGGACTGCTGGCAGGCCTCCGGCTTTCCATGTTCGGGGCATGCCCAGATGTTGTGAAAAAATCGTTCTCGGGGCACCCACCACGAGGCGGCCAGGAGGAGGAGGAGGAGGAGGAGGAGGAGGAGGTGGAGGAGAAGCTCATGCGGGGCATGTGAAAATCGGTCTCGGGGCACCGAACCAGGACCACCTCTGGCAGCGCCCGAGCTGAGCGCGGCCTCCGCCGCGGCAGCGCCCCCCGCGGCGGCCCGCTGCGCCTCGCCGGACCCCGCCGCGGCGCAGCCGAGGCTCGGCGCCTCGCCGGCGGCGCCGCCTGCGGTCGTCGTCGTCGGCGGCGTCGTCTTCGACACCGTCGCCGGCGTCGTCGTCGTCGGCGTCGTCGTCGGGGGCAGCGGCGGCGGTAGCGGCGGCGGCGGCGGCGGCGTCGTCGGCGGCGGAGGCGGCGGCGACGGCGTCGGCGTCGGCGTCGGCGGTGGCGGCGGAGGTGGTAGCAGCGGCGGAAGCGTCGTCGTCGGCGTCGGCGTCGGCTTCGGCGTCGCCGTGGAGGTCGATGTCGGCGGCGGCGCCGTCGCCGTCGCCGTCGCAGTCGACGTCGCCGTCGCCGTCACAGTCGGCGTGGGACGTCGCCTGCGTCGCTGTTTTCGTCGCCGCCGCCGTCGCCATCGCCGTCGCCATCGCCATCTCCGTCGCCATCGCCGTCGTCGTCGCCGTCGTCGTCACCGTCGCCCTGGCCGTGGCCGTGGCCTTGGCCGTCGCCGTCGTCATGGTCGTCGTCGACATCGTCGTCATCGCCGTCGCCATCGTCATCGCCGTGGTCGTGGTCGTGGTCGTGGTCGTCGTCGGCCCTGGCATAGGCGTCAGCGTTGTCGTCGTCGCCGCCGTCGCCGTCGCCATTGCCGTCGCCTTCGCGGCCCCAGTCAACATTGTCGTCGTCATCGTCGCCACTGTCGTCGTCGTCGCCGTCGCCGTTCCCGTCGCATTCGCCGTCGCCGTCGTCGTCTTCGTTGTCGCCGTTGTCGCGGTCACCGTCGCCGTCGTCGTCGTCAACGCCTTCGTCGCCGTCGCTGCCGACGTTGTCGTTGTGATCGCAATCGTATTCTTCGTCGTGGCCGTCATGGTCATGGTCGTCGTCGTCGTCGTCGCCGTTGTCGTCGTCGTAGTCCTAGCCATGTTCGTCGTTGTCGCCGTCGCCGTCGTCGTCGTCGTCGCGGTGGCCATCGCCGTCGTCGTCGCCGCCGTCGCCGTCGTCGTCGTCGCCGGGGTGGTCGTCGGCGTCGGCGTCGCCGTCGCTATGACCGCCGTTTTCGTCGCCGCCGCCGCCGTCGTCGTCGTCGCCGCCTTGGCCGTCGTCATCGCCGTTGCCGCCGTCGCCGCCGTCGTCGCCATCGTCGTTGCAGCCGTGGTCGTCGTCGTCGTCGTCGTCGTTGTCATCGCCGCCGTCGCCGCAAGTGCCGCCACCGTCGCCATCGCCGTCGCAATCGCCGTCGTCGTCGTTTTCATCGTCATCGCCGTCGCCGTCGTCGTCGCCGCCGTCATCGTGGTCGTCATCACAGCCGCCGCCGCCGCCGCTGTCTTCGCCGCCGCTGTCGTCGTCGTCGTCGCCGCCGTTGTCGTCTTCGTCAACATCGCCGTCGCCGTCGCCATGGCAATCGCCGTCACCGTCGCCGTCGCCGTTGTCGTCATCGTCGCCGTCGTCGTGGTCGTTGTCGTCGTCGTTATCGTCGTCGCAATCGGCGTCGCCTTCGTCGTCGTCGTCGTCGGTGGCGCCACAGCCGTCGCCAAACGCCGTCGCCGTCGTCAGAACTCCGTTACCCTCACCGTCGCCGTCGCCGTCACCGTCGCCATCGTCGCCGTCGCCGTCGCCGTCGCCGTCACCGTCGTCGCCGTCGCCGTCGCCACAGAGTCGTCCGCTCCGCCGCCGTCGCCGTCGCCGCCGTCGTCGTCGGCATCGGCGCCGCCGTCGTCGTCGGCGTCGTCGCCGCCGCCGCCGTCGTCATCGTCGTCGTCCTCCAGGCCTTCGCCATCGGGCGCCGGGCACTCCGCGCCCTCCGCGTCGCCGCGCTGCGGGCTCTCGCCGCTGCCCGCGGCGCCCGCGGCGGCCGCCGCGGCGGCGGCCGCGGCCGCGTCGCGCTCGGCGCGGAGCCGCCGCAGGAGGTGCGCCGGCATAGCGGCCAGCGGCGGCGCTGCGGCGGCGCGGCGCTGCCGCGGCGGGCGCTTTCCGACGAGGGTGCTCGCTGGGGCGTTCGAGCGCCGGCGGAGGCGACGACGACGACGACGACGGCGACGGCGACGGCGAGGACGGCGAGGACGGCGACGGACGACGGACGACGGCGAACGACGTGGCCCGTGGCGCAAAAAGTGGGCGCGTCAGCGACGTTGCCGCGGCGCGTGCGCCGCCCGCGCGCCCACGAGCGGGCGGCGGCGGGGATAGCCGTGGCTTTCTGCTGAGGGGGCCGCGGCGACGGCGCGCTCTGAGGGGCTTGTTCGGGGCGGCGGCGGGGGCGGCCGCGGTATGTTTTTTGCGCGGAGAGGAGGAGAAGGAGAAAAAGGAGGGGGGGGAGAGGAGCAGGAAAAGGAGGAGGAGGAGGAGGAGAGGAGGATAGAGGAGGAGAGAGAAGGAGAGAGGAGGAGGAGGAGGAGGAGGAGGAGGAGGAGGAGGAGGGAGGAGCCGGAGCCCTTTTCGTGTCTGCAACCAAACCAAAACAACATTCCTGGGACTGCAACGCCGCGGATCAAAGTGACATTTGCGCCCTGACAACCCAAAATCGCGAAACGAGCACCACCCCTGGGACTTCAACCGTCTATAAGAGTCGCACACTTTGAAAAGGAATGCGCGCGGCCCTAACGCGAAGATCACAGTTTGAAAAGGAGCCGTCCTCGCATCTCAAAGCTGTCGCAAATTTTGTGGGCGAAATACCGCAGGCGCCAACACACAATCACTGGGACTCCAACGTCGCGCATGAACGTGACTATTGTGTTCAAACAAATCAAACAGCTCCCGAACAACGGTCCTGGCACTTTCACACACCGACTCATAGTGGCTGTTGCGGTCTGGCAGTTTTCAACCGTGCCACAACACCGTTCCTGGGACTTCAACAGCGCGGATCAACGTGACTGTTGCGTCATGGCCATGTTCAAACGTGCCAAGAAACCATTCGTGGCACTTCAACATACAATCCTCGAAACTTTTGTTCACCGTTCAGACGAAAAGCGCGTCGCTGATGCGAGAGTCGCACTTTGAACACTTCCGAACCTCCACATGTGAAGCTGTCGCAAACTGTACACAAGTGTATACAAATGCGCGCGGTGCTAAGGCACATGCCACATGTTGAAACCGAGCCGCCCTACACCCTTGGAAGTAATTGCAGCTTTCAAGCGAAACACCTGGCGCATCCAACCGACACGTCTAAGTGTGCGAAAAGAGGTATCTACATATTTTGTTGGAACGGAAGAGGGAGGAGTGAGCTGGATAGCAGGAGTAAGGGAAATGTCTAGAAGGAGGAAGATGAGGAGGAGTGGACAGGATGGCGAGAGGGGAAGGTGAAGAGGGTAGCGTCGACCGTCTTATGCCTGCACCGGAAGCAGGAGGAGCAAGAGGAGAAGCGAGGAGGAGGGCGAGCATTCCGTAGAGCAGGGCGCACAGCAACCGACAAGGAGGCCAGGCGGCCTCGCCCGTTGACGCGTGGGCGGCTCCTCTGGACGCCCCCACAGACCGACCCTGGGCCAACCTGTTCAGAGAAAGCCGCCCTGCCCTCGCTGGGGGGGGGGGGCGGCAGGGTTCGGGAGTGGCCCCTCTCGCCTGCAAGCGAGCGTGCCCAGGCCTCCGCACACCTCCCACGCCAAGACGCGCTCCCGCCCACCACCACACCCGACGTCGAACCGCCTCGGGCCGCGCCCAGGGTCTGCGGGCAAGCCCCGGCTCGACCGAGGGCTGCAGGGCCAGGGCGACATGCTGCTTCGGCCAATGAGTGAGCACCCGCTCTCCTCTGGAGACGGGCTCGCACTCGCACTCCGGGCAGCGCCGCCGTCGCGGGTGGACGGTCTTGACTACCTACCAGACCACCCCAACCGAACCCGAAGGCCCGAATTTCGGGTTGGGGGGGGTACGGGTTCCATATTTGTTTTTTCAGCGTTCCCCGACCCCCCCCCCACTGGTAGTGGGGCGCCCTCGGGTTGGGTTGGGGTGGGTTACTGGGTGGTGAGGTCTGGCAGGCGCCGGCGCGAGCGGCTGGGAGGTCAAGCAAACCCGCTTGACCTCGGCCCGTCTGTGCAGGCCCCTCGGCACGCACCTCGGGGGGGGAAGACGCCGTGATGGCCAGCACCCTTTCACGAACGACGGCAGCCTCCTCGTCGAGCTCTACCAGGGACTGGGCCTGGCCGCTGGGAGCCTGGGCGGGGCCCGAGAAGTGGACGGCAAGGTCACCCGTGGCCTCGGTGACCATCGAGAGGAACCGAAGCTCCCGACTAGCAGCCCGCTGCTCCTTTTCGGTAGAGCGGCCGGCGACCCTGATGGCCCGAACATCTGGATCTGTGGGGAGGTTTCTTTCCGGGGCGCGTAAGCAGGGATTAGCGATCCATGGATTTGGGCGCGCGGTCGCCGAATCCATGGATCGGGGGAGGTGCCCTCCCCAAAGTGCGGCATGTGCCGCCTCATTCGGCGGCCGAAATCCGCGATTTCCCATGGCAATGGGACCCGTCGCTAGTCCACGCCCCCTTAATCCATGTTTGCGATCGCCTGATTCTTGAGAGAGTGCTAGAGGTTGTGTGTGGGAAGTTGGGGACCATCTCCCCCTTCCGAGCTTGAAACACCCACGGACGACATGTAAATAGCGAATCAATGATGTAGACCAGGTCGCAGCAGAGGCCTCGCGGAAGGCCCAAAACCCCCCCTCGAGGGATGCCTTCCTTGCCCTGGGCCTGGGAGGGGGCCTCCGAGAAAATCCCAGAGTCGGTGGGGCTCCCCTGCCTGGGCCAAGCAAGGTTCGGAGCCGAAGATACAAGCGACAACAGACCATGAGATGCGCCTCGAGCGCGGGTGCCTAGTGTTAAGTCGGGCCGGTCCCCCTACAGGGAGATCTTCGACGAAAAATAAAAAATATTCCAACAATAATCAACAAATAGTCTTAAAATAGTCAGGGGACTATTTTTTGCATATTGTTTTGATCTGTTTGGGGCATTTTTGGTGGTATCTTTATTTTTCGTGGAAAATCCCCCTGTAGGGGGACACGCCCGACAGAAGCCTGGTGCCGAGGCCTCCCGACGCGTCCCCATCCAGCCCAAGCCCACCTCTCCCAAGACAGGGGCCCCAGACGGGGCTGGGCGAAGGCAGTTTGGGGGGCAGGGGGCCTGGGGCCATGCTGCTGAACACGCTCTATATGTTTCTCCTCCTGGCTACCGCTGCGCTGCATTCGCGAACTCGGCAAGCTCGGCCGTGTGTGGTTGGTTACACGTTGTCCTCTCTCTCTCTCTCTCTCTCTCTCTCTTTCTATTTCTCTCCCTCTTCACAGGCACGCCTAAAAGCACGATCCCTTCAACCTGCAGGCGGAGGCTCATGCGACTCCGCGCTCGATTTGTGGGGGGGTCAAAGCGTGAAGTTGTGCGAAACAGATTCCGACGTCGCGAAGAAAAAAAAAAAAAAAAAGAAAGGACCACAGGACAAATCTGGTCAACGGTCGGCTCGCCCAGCTGAGTCCAGGAAGCGGGGGTGAGACCACGGAGCCAGTAGCACGGGTGCGAGACATGTGCTGCCCGAGCTTGCGGGGCATGCCCAGATGTTGTCAACAACAATTCAACGCGATAACCATACCAGCCTGCCCGAGGCTGAAAAAGAACCAAAACCCGGCCGTCGAAAGATTAGCCCTAACTTCCACGAATCTTGCAAGGAGGAGGGGGGGGAGGAAGACGAGGAGGACGAGGAGAGGGAGGGAGAAGCGTTCATGCGAGAAGGAGGATGAGAAGCAGGCAACGGAGGAGGATGAGGAAGAGGAAGAGGAGGAGGAAGAGAACGAGGATGAGGAGGAGGAGGGGGAGCAAGGGGAGGGAAAAGGAGTAGGAGAAGGAGGAGTGTAGGAGGAGGAGGAGGCCTTACCGAGTCCCTCAGTGTTTCCGAGTCGTTCGATCATGCGGAGCTCAACCTTGAACGCCTTCGTCGGCGCCGCCGGCGCGCCAGCGCCGCATGAACCTACCGTACCAGCGCACGTCGTCTACACCGCCTACGACGATTTTACGACTCCGACGCCTAGAACGGCTACGGCGAATACACCACATGCGGTTTCTGAACATCGTTTATCCGACCCCCATCCCTGGCGGCGTGGCCTGGGCCCCACAAGCCGATTTACCCCCCTAGATGGGGATAGAGGCCGTATCCTTTGGGTTTCGAAGGGTGTATCCCCAACTGGGGGGGTGAGGGGGTGATTTGGTGGGGGTCTCGAAGAGGATGAGAATGGGGATAGGGGTCGGTTGAACGATACCGAGTTTCCTCACCCTGCCAGCAGTGCTACGATGGCCACAGGCGGAGCTACGGGAACCACCAGCAGGGCTACCAGGGGCAGCCTCCCACGCGACGAGCGCGACGGGGGCCACCCGCAGAACCGCGAGTGCCACAGGCAAATGGGCGAGAACCACCAGAAAAAGGCTACCAGGGCAATCTGCTACGCGACGAGGGCGACCAGCAGAGCTGCGAGGGCAAGAAATAAAAACCGAACTTCGAGAACCGCCCGCTGAGCCACGATGGCCGCCAGCAGAGCTTCGAGAAACACCAGCTGTACTACGAGGGCCACCAGCAGAGCTTCAAGAACCAGCAGCTGATAGTCGAGGGCCACCAGCCGTGGTACCAGGGCCACCTCCCGAGATACTAGAATCACCAGAAGAGCTACGAAGGGCTGAGCTAAGAGAACCAGAGGCTGAACTGCGAGGACTACAGGCAGACCGTCAACAGCGACACGCAGAGCCACAGGGGCCGCCTGCGGAACTGCGAAAAACATCCGTGCAGCTCCGATGGCCTCGGGCCGAGCTACAGGGGCCACAAGCAGAACGTCAAGGGCAACGCGCAGAGCCACGGGTTCCCCTTGTGGACCAACAAGGGCCGTCAGAAGATACGAGCGCCACCAGCAGGACTCCAAGAGTCACGAACTGAGCTACGAGGCCCACGAGCGGGGCTTCGAGGGTCACCTCCAGAGCTTCGGGAGCCGCGAGCCAAACTACGAGGGCCACTGGCCGTGTTCGGCGGACCGCCAACAGAGCTCCGAGAGCCGCCAGCAGAGCCTCGAGGGCCACCAGCTGAGCTACGCGAGCCACCAGCTGTGCTGCGAGAGCCAGTCGCGGAGCTAATTACCAGGACCACCTCCTGAGCTATGAAAGCCGCCCGTGGAACCACCAGGGCCACAGGCTATGTTAGGAGACCGCCCACCTGAGCTACGAGGGCCACCCGTTCTGAACAACGAAGACCACAAGCTGAGCTACAAGGGCCATGCGCAGGGCTGCGTGGACCACCGGCTGAGCACCAAGGGCCACAAGCGGAACAGCGAGAGCCGCGAGAAGAGCCACGACTGCCTGCAGCTGAACTGCAGGAGTCACGAGCAGAGCCTCGGGAACTTCCGGCACAACTACGAGGACCGCCTGCTGAGCTGCCAGGGCCGCAAGCGGAGCTCCGAGAGCCACCCGGCCGAGCTGCGACAGCTGCCAGCTGAGCCGCGAGGGCCGCCCGCTGCGCCACGCGAGCCACCAGCTGTGCTGCGAGGGCCAGTCGCGGAGCGAGTCACCGGGGCCACCTCCTGAGCAGAGGCACCAGCGGAGCTCCTGTGGCCACAGGCTGATCGACGAGAACCTCCGGCAGAGGCTGCGAGGAACACAAAAGCTGGGCCACAAAGGGGCCACGCGCAGGGCCACGAGGACCTGCGGCCAGAGCTGCGAGGACCTCCTGCTGAGCTCGAGTGGGCGCTCCACGACTGGCGCTCCTGTCGGAACCACGAACCTTGGCTCAGAAACTACGTCTTGCAGGGAGATCTCACGGAAACACATCTCTGGCAGCTACTGGAGCAGCAGTGGCAGTAGGAGTAACATAAGCACGGACCCTCTGCAGAACAGCAACGATGTGATCTGGAACATGGCTGTTAAGATGCTCGGTAACGACGAGGCGGAAGGGTACCGCCGCAGTCGGCAGCCCAAGGAGACCGAGCGACCGATCACCGAAGGAGATACTGTCGAGGCGAAGCACGACAAGAAGCACGTCGATTCTGCAATAATACAGATCGATGCCCTGCAGACCACGGTCCGATGGGAAGGCGGCCGAGAATCCACGGTATGTAGAGCTGCAGTCCGGCAGAAACCGCAAAGGTGAAGCCACGTGTACATCACCCTGTTGGCACAACACCAAAGACTGGCATAGCGTTACAGACACGGGAGGAGGAGGAGGAGGAGGAGGAGGAGGAGGAGGAGGAGGAGGAGGAGGAGGAGGAGGAGGAGGAGGGAGGAAGGAAGGGAGGAGGAGGTAGGAGGAGGAGGAGGAGGAGGAGGCTGCGCCACTGTGAAGATGCCACGCCTGCATCAGGGTCGCTGCAGGGACGATGAGCGGGCCTTTCCCTCCACCCTCCGCTCCCCCCTCCCTTCCCTGAGATCCGACGTACTCCATCCAGACTTCGTAACAAAAGGGAGGGGGTCTGGACCCTCCAAGATAAGCCATTTCAGACCCCGCCCCGTGGGAGAACCCTCAAAAACATCGTCCCCAGACCCCCCCAGGCCCTCCAAGATAGCCTGGAAGAGACCCCCCCCCGAAACGAGACCCCCCTCCCTTTATTACGAAATCTGGAGTAGCGAAACATGCAGCATCGTAAAGAATCACGCCTGGAGCCCCCCACACACACAATCTCTCTGCGTCGGTGTGCGAGCCGGCTCGACCTGCGAGGGCCCCGGGGCCCGACCCACGGCGAGGACGCCCGGCCGAGAAGCATGGGGACGCCAGGATCTCGGGGCCGATGGAGCCTCGGGATGTGGGACGGACTGGTGTTGAGCAGGGGCCGACCGTCCTGGCATTCCTACAGGCCTACCACGAAATTTTAGAACCCAGAATTTTAGAACCCACAATTTTAGAACCCTACAGGATCTCAGGGCCGATGGAGCCTCGGGATGTGGGACGGACTGGTGTTGAGCAGGAGCCGACCGTCCTGGCAATCCTATAGGCCTACCACTAAACGTTCTTAGAGAACCCAGAAATGCTCCGAGAACAAAAGCAAAGCTCTTAGAACATGAGCCCACTGTGTTAGAATACGACGACACCCCCCCAGCCAGAACTCTTCAGAGAACGTTTCCTGCAGACCACAAGAGGGTTCTTAGAGTACTCTTTGGCAAGCCTATCGGCGAGCCAGGACGCGTCGCCACTGCTTGATGGTGGCCTCTCCCCCTCTTTCCCCGGTAGTCCCCGGGTGCCGCGGCATCTAGAGGCCTCCTAGATGGGGTCCGAGTAGATGGGGTCGGAGGATCTCGCCGCATTGCCGATACATCGGCGATGCATCCCCGATGCATCGGCCATGCACTGGCGACGTCGGCGGTGCATCGGCGTCGTCGGCGGTGCAAACTGGCCCCCACATCGAGCCGCATCGCTGATGCATCGCCGATGCATCGGCGGTGCATCGGCGATCCTCCGACCCCATCTACTCCGACCCAATCCAGGAGGCCTAGACTCCTCCCGTCCTTCCCGTGCCTCCTACTTACCCCCGTCCTTCCTCCTATACCTCCCCACTTTCCTGGGGCCCTCCGTGGCTCTAGACGTGCAGGGCTGTCTTCTGGGTGTGGCTGGAAACCCCACCTATTGAGCAGGGACCAACCGTCCCGGCATTCCTGTAGTCATACCACGGAATGTTCTTAGAACCCAACAATGTTCCAAGGACCAAAACAATGCTCGTAGAACATCAACCCGATGTGTGAAACACGACAGTCCCAGCCAGAAATGTTCCAAGAACATTTCTTGGGAACCACAAGACGGCTCCTAGAACAAAGGGGGCGATAGGCGAGCGGGGACGCATCGCCACTGCTTGACTCTAGTAGGCGGCCTAGAGCATCCGCAGGCGGCCTCGGCGCGCGGGCGCCGCGAGCCGCGGCGCGCCGCCGCCCGGCGCCCCCGCGCCGCCCGGGCGCTGCGCCGTCGCCGTGCACCGCCGCCCAGCGACGGCGGCCGCCGAGGCGCCCTCGCTGCAGGGGCGCCTCCGCCTCGCCGCTCGAGGACGCCCATGGGAACTCCGTAGGAATCCATGGGAAATCCGTAGGAATCCACGGGAACTCCATGAACATAGGAACCCACAGGAGATCCACAGGAATCCGTGGGAAATCCGTAGGAATCCACAGGAACTCGCCGGTGGAAGAAATCCACGGGAATCCGTGGGACATCCGGAGGATTCCACAGGAACTCCATGCATGACGTCCTAGCGATTCCGATGCATCTCCTAACGAAGCATACGGCATGCTGAAGAAATCCCATGGATGCCCGTAGGAATCCTATAATGTTTCAAAGGCAACCTAATGATTGCCTACTAAGGGATCCTACGGCCGCCGTCGCCAAAGGCCGCCATAATCTCCAATGACGGAACCAGGGTCCCCCAGTAGTCCTGGCGGGCCCCCGCGACTGCCGCCCGCGGCGCGCCCTGCGCGCGAGGCCGCGCGGCGGCGCGGACTGGGGACGCCCGGCGGCGCGGCGGCAGGCAGGAGGAGCAACACGAGGAGGAGAAGGAGGGGAAGGAGGAGGAGGAGGAGGACTAGGAGGAGGAGGAGGAGGAGGAGGAGAGGAGGAGGAGGAGGAGGAGGAGGAGGAGGAGGAGGAGGAGAGGGAGGAGGAGGAGGAGGAGGAGGAGGAGGAGGAGGGAGGAGGAGGAGGAGGAGGAGGAGGAGGAGGAGGAGGAGGAGGGAGGAAGGAAGGAGGAGGAGGGGAGGAGGGAAGGGAGGAGGAGGGAGGAGGGAAGGGGAGGAGGACCAAACGTAGGGGCGCCGGGGCCCAGCGAGGGCCGTCGCGGTGGGGCACCTCGTCGGGCGGAGGGGCACTCGCAGAGCCACACCGCGGCGCAGAGCAGCGCGCGCTCCTGGCCGCGGCGCGGGCGCCGCGCGAGGGGCCGCGGGCCTCCTGATAGCCGGCCCTGCCTCCCCCCTCTCAACGCCTCCGTCCGCCTGCTCTTCCCCCTCCCCACTCCTCGTCGCCCACTCCTCGTCCATCTCTCCTCCTCACTCCTCCTCCTGCTCCTCCTCCTCCTCCTCCTCCTCTCCCTCCTCCTCCTCCCTCCTCTCCTCCTCCTCCTCCTCCTCCTCCTCCTCCCTCCTCCTCTCATCATCATCATCATCATCATCATCATCATCATCATCATCATCATCATCATCATCATCATCATCATCATCATCATCATCATCATCATCATCATCATCATCATCATCATCATCATCATCAGCAGCAGCAGCAGCAGCAGCACCTTCACCTCCAACTCCAACTCCACCCCCATCATGATCCGAATACTCATGTTGCCAATGGCTCGACTGAAACAATAAGCATTCGACATGACTGATGATGGTACGAACGGTACTAGCACGAATAATACTAGCAATCGGCAGAGAGCAATAGCCAGTGAACATAAGCTTGGGATTCATAGAAATGAGAAATAGCACTACGTATTCATACTGTACTAAGGAGAAGAGTCATACTAACAGATATAAGACTAAGCATAGTCATCATCATACTCGTCATCAGTATCATCATCAGCAACATAATCATTACCATCATGTTCACCTTCACCATCACCACCATCATAAACATCAGCATCAGTATGAGCATCACAATCTACATAAACATCATCATCATCAACATCTACATTATCACCACCATCACAACCAACACCGCCATCACCATCAGCATCATCATTACCTCCATGATAATATGTCATCATCTGTCACCATTTGTCTTCGGCATCACCACCACCAGAGTAATCATCAGCATCACCACCAACATCATCATCATCAGCATCATCATCCTCATCATAGACGTCGTAGTCATCATAGTAATCAGCATCCTCATCCTCCTTCCTCCTCCTCCCTCCTCATCATCATCATCATCATCAACATCATCAACGGCGGCGGCGGCAGCGGCGGAGTCGTCGTCAGCACCAGCAGCAACAACATCGTCGTCGTGGTCGTCGTCGACATCCCTCCTCCTCCTCCTCCTCCTCCTTCTCCTTCTCATCCTTCATAGCTCCGCTCTCCAGCGGCCGTTCGAGACGATGCGAGCACACCCGAAACGTGCTCGGCGAGGCGCAGCAGCGGAACGCATCCTAAAGTTCAAAAACGGCAGGGGTCCAACCGAAGCTTACCGAAAGCCTTGAAATTCCATGCGCCCCTAAGGGTCTCCAGCGGTGGCGACGAGAAGCCCCGAGAAGGGCCAAGAGGGCCACAAGACGCCCAGAAACAAACTGTCCACGACCCCACCCTCAAGCATCGCGACTCTCGTCTCGGGCATTGGTCGGGTCACAGCCTGGCTCTCCGGCGGCCGTTCGGGACCATCTGGGCACCGCCAGAATTCTCTCGGCGAGGCGCAGCTGCTGGAACGCATGTGGAACACCGCGGGGACTCGATCAGCATATCCCTAAGCCTCGAAACCTCGATCCACGCGCACCGAAACTCGCCCACGAAACCGCAGGGACTTGATCAGCATGTCCCGAAACCTCGATCCGCGAAGCTCAGCCCACGCGCACCGAAGCTCGCGTGCCCCCGGATCGGCGGCGGGCCCGGGAGGGAGCGACAGAGGGGGAGGAGGAGGAAGAGGAGGAGTAGGAGGACTCTCCAACTCTCCACTTCCTCCTCTTCCTCCTCCTTCCTCCTCCTCCTCCTCCTCCTCCCTCCTCCTCCTTCCTCCTCCTCCTCTTCTTCCTCCTCCTCCTCCTCTCGCTTCCCCCCCGGGCTCAACGCGGCCCTTCCGGCCCCGTGCGGGTGGCACCACTGGCTGCTCGCGACAGTTTGTCCCTCGTGGACCGCGCGGCAAACTCGATGTCGATCCGATCGATCCCATCGCCGATCGATCCTCGCTGGCCTTACGTCGGGCATGTCCCCTGACAGGCGGATTTTGGACTGACCAAAAATTGCCCAAAACAAACACCAAAAATGTTCAAAACTTGTCAAACAATGTCCCCAGACGGCATTTTGACTTTTGTTTGACTATTTCTGGATACTCCTCTTGTAGAGGGACATGCCCGACTTAACGCTGGCCGCCGACAGCAGGCACCCGAAACCGAACGAGGGCGAACTCCCCCCCAGGGCGCGGCAGCGTTGGCGGCCAGGGGGGGGCGCTCCACGAGCGCCACCGCGGGCGTGAGGCCTTGGGCGATGAGGAGGGGCGAGGGGAGAGAGAGGAGGTAAGGGGGGGAGGGAAGGAGGGGCGAAAGGAAAATGAAGAGGAGGGGGAGAGGAGGAGGAGGAGGAGGAGGAGGAGGAGGAGGAGGAGGAGGAGGAGGAGGAGGAGGAGGAGGAGGAAGAGGAGGAGGAGGAGAAGAGGAGGAGAGGAGGAGAAAAAAGAGGAGGATGGGGGAGGAGGAGGAGGGGGAGGAGGAGGAGAAGGAGGAAGGGGAAGAGGAGGACAACGAGGAGGAGGAGGAGGAGAAAATGAGGGGCAGGGATTGAGGGGAAGGGAGGAGGAGGGGAGGATCCCGAGGCGGAGGCGGGAGGAGGATTGAGGGAGGAGAAGGAGGAGGAAGAGGAGGAGGAGGATGAAAAGGGGGAGGAGGTGGAGGAGGAATAAGAGGAGAAGGGGGGGGAGGGAGGGGGAAGGGAGGGCGAGGAGGGAGGGACTGAGAGATAGAAAGAGGGAGGGAGGGAGAAGGGTACTCTGCTTACCTAGGATGCTACCCCTGCACTGCGCAGAACAAGGTTCCACGGAGATAGCCAACCACCCAATCCAACAAACTGCGTGCACAGCGAAAACCCAGGATGGAAGAGGGAGGGGGGAAGGAGAAGGAGGAGGAGGAGGCGGAGGCGGAGGAGGAGGAGGCGGAGGCGGAGGAGGAGGAGGAAGAGGAGGAGGACAGGACATCCGCATAAAGGGGGTTCAACGTCGAAATGCCTACGCTGGTGCCTTGCGCGCTTCTGGAAAAATCCCATGCGAGTGGTTGTGGAACGGTCCTGCCTTCTCGCCGGGGCCGGCAGGGGGGCATGCCCCGTTGCTCAAGGAATGAGCTCCGAGGTGGCCTCGTAAGAGAGGCTCGCTACCTTGCGATTGCGAGTCCCTGCGGGTCAGTGCGGGGGGAGCCACTGCTGGCCCTTCCGCGCGCCCTAGGGGTGGGGACGCGCGGGCTTAGCGGTGCGCCAAAGCCAGGGGAGGGGAAGAGACGACGACATGACAACTCAAAAGGAGGAGGGGGGAGGGTCGAGAGGCCCGTGCTTTCCATAGTTTTGCTGGGCGGCCTGGTTCCCCGGCTGTTTCTACTATATCCTAATATTTGTCTCGCTCGGCTCACTTCTCCTCCAAATCGAACAGGCCGATAGTTGCCCCATGCATCGTCCTGTCTGTACTATGATACCCTGTTGAAGTATCCAACTGTTCCCCCTAGGGGTGTGCGTGGGATAAAACATACTGGAAGGCACGGTATGGTGTACGTGGGCTATCGAGGATGCACTCTGGTGGCCTTCATGACGACTACTGTTGCGTTCCCCCATTCATTACCCTGCAGCAATGTACTGGTCGGCACTCAGAAGAAAAAACCTTCCCATGGGGATGTCTGCGCAAACGCTCGGTGCCTGTCTGTCTTGTTTGTCTACAGTAGCGCCCCGAGATAACGTCGCCAAAGCATCTCTTGGCTTTGCCAATGGGCTCGCCCAGCTTGCCCAAGAGTAGCACTCCGAGAAAGCCTCCAGAATGCATCTCTTGGCTTCCCAGTGGGCTCCAAAGGGTGCTCTCACTGGTGGCCGCTGGAGGAGCCAGCCGTCGACCTCCTCCGATTTGGGGTAAGCGAACTTTTTCTCGAAGATCTGGGTACCGCCCAGCAGGGTCTGCGTGCTGTCTCGTAGCCGCTGGCGTTCTTTGGCACGTTTCACTTCATCTGGGTCGAAGTTGCCCTCGTTACTCAGCTCCTTGCCGGCGACCTTCATGACGGCTCGTTGATGGCGTCGTCTAGCTGCTGCGGCAACACTTCCGCTACGGGCGCCTCCCAGCCATTTCCCACCTTGGGCCCCGCCACCATGGACGGCCCACTCTTGAACGGGAGGAACTTCGACTTGCCCCGATGTCTGGTCACCCCTCACAGTCAGCGCCGAACTCGCCCGTCATCTTGTCCACACACTCTTTCATGAGTTCATCTTCTGGGTGGCTCTCCTGCGCCTTGACGAGCTGCGACCAGCCCACCTTGCACTAGAACTGCCACTTGTCCCCTCTCGAGTTGGGACTGGGGCCTTTCCACCACGACTTGCTCGGGAAGGCGCGCCCGCACGAGCAGGCTCCGACCTTCGTGTCGTCCCATCCTGTTTTCACCATGCATATGTTGAACAGGCGCATGCTGCCGCTCCACTTGTCCACAGAGTCCAACGCCTTGAGGTACGCCGACTGCGGCTATCCCATGTTCTTCGCCGTCTTGTAGTCGCCCAGGTCATGCAGCTCTTTCTCTTTCCCCCTCCAACTCGTTACTGTTGCCTTCAATACATCTCCGTCAGTGATGTCCATGACCATGTACTTGTTGAGCAGGTGCCGCATTCCTCGGCGCATCGTAAAGCCTCTGTCATGCGTTCCCCTGCTAATGTTGAAGGCTGTTCAGGCTGTCAGGTGCACCTATTCATGCAAGTGCCTTTGCCATCTCCTTTGGCTTCTCCGAGGCCAACGTGTTCCCCACATTGCGAGACTGTTTCTTTGGGCCTTCTTCTTCTGCCAGGAGCGATTGCGCGGCTTTGATGTGGCCCAAGGCTTGGGCTGTCCACACGGTTCCGTTTGCGTTCCTCGTTTGTTCTCGGTAGACCTAGCCGCTCGACATGTACTGGTTTCCTCCGTGTAGCGTCGTTGCTTCATCACTCCGATCGTCCCGATCCTCCTGTCTCAGATCCAGCTCACAATCGATGCACGCCCTGTTCCATTGACTGCCTTTGTCTCCTTGGTCCTCTCTCGTGACCAGGGGGAGGATGGAAGGAGGGAGGCGAATGCTGAAAGGAGAGGGCGGAGGAGCATAAGGAGAAATCAGAGGAGGGGGGAGGAGAAGGACGACGAGGGGGAAGCAGGAGGAGAAGGGGAAGGGGGGGAGGAGGAGGAGGAGTGAAAGGAGGAGGAGGAGGAGGAGGAGGAGGAGGAGGAGGAGAAGGAGGGAGGGCCGAGGTTTTTTTTTTAAAATTTATTTTTATATATATTATATATATATATATATATATATATAAAAAAAAAAAAAAAAAAAAAAAAAAAAAAAAAAAAAAAAAAAAAAAAAATCCAGGCGGGGCCGAAGGCGCGCGACGAAGGCGGCAGCGCGGACGGACTCCGGCGACGAGGCCCGACATGTTGAGCATGGGCACCTCCACCTCCGCAACGGAGTGCCTCCACGCGAAATCGACGGAGACGACGAAGCACTAGCCATCGATCGGCATGCCGAACACGTCCACGCCGTCGATCGCGTCGATCTCCCTCTCGATGAGCTGGACGCAAGCCTCGAGGTCGTCGGCGACGGCAGTATCCGTAGCGTCGACGATAGCCAGCTCGAGGCGGTCGAGCTCGTGTACGAGCGCCTCGCGGCGCTTGGCGTCGAGGAGCCCGCGAGGGCGGACGAAGGGCTGCGCGGGCGGCGCGGGCGACTGCGCAGCGGACTGCATCAGCTGGAGCCCACGCGCAGGCAGGCCCGTCCATAACAGGAACCCCGCCAGCTCCTGGTCCTCCGTCATCGCGAGCGAGACCTCGTAGGCCTGCTTGGCGGCGAACACGGTCAGCTTCAGCGTCGCGATCTCCTCCTTCAGCTGCGCAGAGCAAGCCGACGCCTTGCCAAACGCCGTGGTGAGCTTCTGGAGCTCAGCCTCGTGGTCAGCTCCCGCGCGCGATACCTCCTTGGCCTGCACGGCGGCAAACGTGGTGAACTCTATCGTCACGATATCCTCCCTCAGCTGCGTGGGTCGTGCCGACATCTCG
>CAUYUJ010016367.1:119131-136631 GCA_963575745.1 Prorocentrum cordatum
CGAATAGGCAGCCCGTTGTCCCCCATGACGACGAACGACCACCCACATCGACGAATCTCAGGCCACGCTGGGGCCAGCCCCGAACCATCTGAGAACACCATTGAGCTCCAGGACCTTCTGTCAGACCCCCAGTCACCCCAGCAGACGTACTGCAACTTGGACTCCACATAACGTGGGATGAGAGGGCTCACAGGTATGCCTACTGCCGTGGCAAAACAGTCCCAGTCGGGCTCTCCAAGGGCCTTTTGTCCGAGCTCCCTTAGCATATCATATGTGTACTGCAGATCAGTATTCCAGTCGAGATCGGGCTCCTCAGGCGAGTCGTCATAAAAACTAGGACAGCAAAGGAACTCGTGTCCAATGGTCGATTGCTCCGCTGCGCAGTAGATGCAAGCAGGGGAGATCGGGTACCCTTTGGCAGCCAGTCTGGAACGTGACCAAATAGAGTCAGACCACAGTGCACGCAGCGCGCCTGCAAATCGCGGGTTCGTGACCACTGCCTTCTTAGCTCCAACACATCTTCTCATTGCTCTCATCCATATGACCTCATCCCCATAGCAAGCCTCCTTGTGATGTGTAAGTATGCGCATGCCTTGCCAGCGCTCGATGCCTTGCCTGACCAACTCCAGCACATCCTTGGGACAGAGCTGAAGGAGGTCAAAAGTGTGACCTAGGTCGCTGTAGATCCCCGTGGCGGAATACATGCCCCATCCTATTCTCCTCAAAGACATCCATACAACGGCAATGGGACCCCTTGCAGAGGTCCAAGTAGCCTTCTTCTTGAGCCCCTCATCAACCTTCATCCAAGCCCGCTGTAGTCTCCCAAACGAAGCTGCAGTAGGCCTTCAGGGGGTCCATAGTGGCATTGTATATTGGGTCGTACTTGGCGTCAGCCTGCGTAGCCAGATATACAGTGAGAGAGGAAACTGCCGTCGAACGGCCACATAACATGCCAGCAACAGAGCGTAAACGAGTAAGCTCTTGGTCACTGACTCCTGACACAGTCGCGCCATGCGCAGCAGCAGGAAGGAGTCCTGTTCTCCAGATCGCGGTGACTCTGTTGCCAGCCGCCTTCTGGAGCATAATCAGCCTTGGGAGCCTGTCCTGCAAGCCCTCCATCCTAGCCTTAGCTTGTTTTCTCACAGGAACTGGCCCACTAAGTTCATGCCCTAGATTTCGGACCCACTTCTTGCCTTTGAGGTTGATCCTGGAGGCCAACTTGCGGAACCCATGGTGCCCCTTCCTAGTGTTAGAGACCCAGCCCGATTTCTTGACCTGCAGCAGGAGCCCCAACTTGGCCGAATCCTTGACGAAGCTCTGGGTCCCCAAGAACAACTCAGCCGAATAAGTCCCCGACGGCCCAACCCATTGGAACGTGCTGTCATCCACGAGCGCTCTCGGGGTCACGTTGGGGGCTATCTGGTGCACCTTCATGAGGGCCCTGTAGGTGAGGATGGCGAGGAGGGTGGTGGCGTGGGTGCAGCCCGCGAGGATGCCCTGGTATACCACAACCTGCTTGCTCCAACATCCAAAAGCCTTTATTACCCTTGGCTGGGAATACGAATTGATTGGCATCCATAACAAACGTAGCGGGAACCCCAGGCACCTGGCTTCATCTACAAATGCAGGGAACAGCACCGTCTCGAAACATTTCCACATATCGAGAAAAACCGTGACTGAACTCTCTCCCAGAGAAGCAGCAATCTCCGCTTCCAGGTTGTGCGCAAATGCAGAGTAACTGGAAGAGTGTCCCCGCCTATTGCCCCAAATGAACGGGCTCCCATGCTGGACAATCCATGTTCTTGAAATCGGGCGCCTTGCGCGCGCCCACAAACGTACTAAGCTCTCTACTAGAGTGATCAGCCGCGTGCCTCCATCGGGCTCGGCAAGCCTAACCATCTCATTGACTACTCTCTGTGTCGGCCAGTACAGCATCCGCTCGCATGTGTGGTACAGTGTGCAGAGCGCCAACAAACCAGCGTCAGAGAGGAAGAAGAAGGCACGAGGATGCAGCCTCGTCGGCCCAGTGGCAGTCGTCCACTTGAACGTGAGGGCCGCCTTGGACAGGTCTTCAGGCCGAAGAGGAGGAAGATTATCCCATGAATGCGCATCACTAGGCAGTACTGGCCACCCCTGACCGTGACAAGACCATACCTCATGCCAGACATTCATTTCCCTGTCGGCCATCTGGCACGGCTGCATTCTGTCGGTGTGCGCCACTGCTGCCTCCAGCGCCTTGACCTTGGACGTGCGATGCGCAGGGCCTGCACCTTTCTTGAATGCCGTGTCGATCCAAGACTTCCAGCTAGCCTCCACCTTCTTTTTATGCACTTGGTGGAGTTCATCTGCATGCTCGACGATACGGTAGATCTGCTGCTCGAAGTCGTCCCTGCCTAGCAAGGCTATGCCATCTAGGAAGGAGTTCTGAGTCTCCTCATCCAGGTGATTCATCATGTGGCACTGCTGCCCCACTATCTTGGGCAAGAAGCGATCTGTGTCCACCAGCGAACGAGCCAATCTATCAATGGGATTCTGACTCGCTGATACTCGCCGCTTCCTGGAATGCGTTCTGCCAGGATTCCTTGGATCCTCGCGTGGCATCGAGGCTGACGCAGTAGCCGCGGTCGCCGAAGTAGTACCCGTAGGCCCTCTACCAGGGGCAGAGACAGCACAGGCCGAAGACGCAGATCGCGGCGCCACCGACCCTCCAGCGATTCCACCGCACGGGGTCACTGAGCTGAGAGCCGCGGGCATGCACGGATCAGCATAGGACGCGCACCGCGGGGCAGTCTCGTCCTTCATAGGGCGTAGGCGGCATGACCCACTCGTAGATGCCCTCTGTGAACTCGAAGAGACAGGCGCTTGTATGTCATGTATGTCACCTGCTACACGTTGTATGCAAGGTATGGGTACACCGTCGCTCGCCTTCGAACTGTTCCTTCTGCTGGTGACCGTCGTCCAGTTTTCATCTGCTTCGTCTCTCATGGGATCTGCGGCAGCAGGTACCATGGAAGGCTGTCGGCTGGACCAGGGCGAACTGTAGTCAGGAAGGTGGAACTCACCCGCCCGCCCATCATCACGCACAGCTTCCTGCGCCAACTTGATCCAGAAGGCTCGCACTCTCATAAGATGTTTCGCCCATCTGGCCGCAGCCTGCCAAGCTAAGGCCGTCGGCCCAAGAGCTCCCGCCTCCCTCTTGGGGGTCCAGTGTGCTTCAACAAACTTGGTGTCTCTCGGGCCCGCTCTGCCCCTGAATGGAGCCGCATCATCGTCGACCACGTCGTATCTGTTGAGAATCTCAAATTCCACTCCAGTAATGACTGCGCCCCAAGCCATCCTTAGCGTGTCGTCGTCATGAGCACGTAGAATGGTGTCCATCACTTGATCCCAATTCATAGGAAATCGCGAACAACCTTGCTTGGGTAGCTTTGGTAGCTGATTGGGCTCAACAGGGACCCTCAGCCAGATTTGCTTGCGCACTGCTCGAATCGAAAGAGCCACAGGAGCACGCGTGGGCAGCCCTGCTGCAGCCAACGCATCTGGTGGCTCAATGATGGCAGCCAGATTGGAGTGGACCAGGAAATAATCATAAATCTTGCCCTCGACGGAAATGGTGGTGCGACAGGTGACTTGCGTAGGTACCATCATCAACGCATTAGTCTGCGCCACCCACTCCTGTGAACCAATCAAATTTGCACTCATATTAAAGTCACCTCCAATGACCCAAGGCCGATTGGCGGCATTGAGGCGGCCCACGTACTGCGCCACCTTGTGGAGAATCATAAGGTTGTAGTCATTCAAGTCAACGGAGTCCTGCAAGTAGAGGGAGATGACGACCAACCCGCTCTTCAGGCCCCAGTTGACCTGCGCTGCCACAGCCCGAGAGGGCACAATCTCAGGGTCCTTGAGCAGAGGTGGCGCAGTAACCGTGATAAAGCTCGGCGTGATCACTGCAAGCCCAGCTGATAGCCCGTCAGCTGCCGTGCGCTTGGCCGCCGAGAAGATGACGTGGTAGCCCATGCACTTGAGATTGTACTGCAAGCTGGGCAGCATCATGCCATCTGACTTATGCTCTTGAACCAGTATCACCGCATCTGTGGCCTGCTCCACATAACGTAGCAAAGGGCCAGCTGCATCAGAATTGACCGTAACGATCTGCCCCTTGATCTTAGAATCGGAATTCGCCATCTTAACCAGAAAGTGAGCATCATCATGGCGTGGATGAGCCTCCTAGGCCGAGTAGGCCTGGAAGCCTGGCCCCTTCCTCTGCTTGGCATGCTGCTCCAGCTTGCAGAGTCGGTTGGCTGCATCACGCATCTCCTCCAAGGTCGTGGGCACCTCCTGACCCGCCTCCGCCAGGTAAGGCCGCAAGACTTCTTCGGTTGCTTCCTTGATAGGCACCAGAGGGACATCATCATCAGCAATTGACTCATTGTCCAGCAGCTCAGGAATCGCCTGATGTCTAGGCGCACCCACAGGTTGCAACCGAGCACTCGTGATGATTTGTGGCAGTGCTTGAGCCACTCCGTGCGCGATGGCGTCAGTCCTGTCACCAGCTCCGAGGGCGCGCAAGACCTCGCCCAACTTGGTGGTATCAAGGCCCAGAGCTTGAACAGTCTGCCCAGACTCCCCGTCATCATTAGGTACAGGTGGGACATAGCTCTGACGCGCCAAGTCCGCGTGCTGGGTCTGGAGCTCGAGCAGCTTGGCCTTCTTGTCCAGCACCTTCTGCTTTGCCTGCGCCAGCACCTCCTGGAGCTCCTTGATGACCGCCTTCTGGTCCTCAACGTCCTTCTCCGCTTTGGCAATTTGCTTGCCCATAGCTTCAATCTGCTTGCCAACGACGAACATGCGTGAGGCGGCAGGCTTGTGCTTGTTAATATCTCCCTGGAGCTCGCTGCGTTCTTTGGTGAGCGCTTCCTTGAGAACGTCCCAGGCTGCGCCCACACCTTTGCTGGCGACAGCGATCTCCTTATCCAACTCCAAAATACGTGCACGAAACTTGCCTTCATCGAAATCATTTCCCATAGCCTTTGGTTCCGACACGTCCATGGCATCAGGCGCTGGCACGTACTTGGCCTGGACTTGCTTCTCCAGCTTGGCGATCGTCTCCTGCGCCAAGCGCAGCTGCTTGGCCACCTCCCACGGTGCCGAGCCAGAGCTGGTGGCTTTCTTGCCACCTCCCTTGAGACCTCCAGCGTGCACGCTCGGGTCTGTGGTGGACTGCTTGTAGGCCTTGAAGCAACTGCTTTTGGGACGCCTGCACGAGAAGCATGTTGTTCTGTCGGCCTTATTGAAGAAAGGTTCGCCCGTGCGCTCGTGGATGCAGGTCTTGCACAGCCAAGTCTTGTCGGCGACCGGGCGTGGCACCATCCTGCCCTCACAACGCACACGAGGAACAAGAGCACAATACACGAGGCAGAGAGGCCCCGAGTATGCTGGGATGAGAGAGACGCGCCGAGATGGGGCGGACCACCTCGGCGCTCGCCCTGGGGCTGACCAGGGGAAGGACTGCAAACTGGCCGCGGACTAGCGGTATCCACTCGTTCCCCTGCGGAACAAAGCATCTTGAGCCAAAATGGCTACGGAGGAGGAGGAGGAGGAGGGGGGGGAGGAGGAGGAGGAGGGGGAGGGGGAGGAGGAAATGGAGGAGGAGGAGAAGGAGGAGGAGGAAGAGAAGGAGCAGGAGGAGCGAGGAGGAGGAGGAGGAGGAGGAGGAGCGAGGAGGAGAGGCTGGCAGCGTCCGCGGGGGACCTGCAGGCTTAACGTTCGACCCTGCCAGAGAGAGGACGCCGGCACGCCGCGCTGCAAGACGCTGGCCCCACCCCGCTGAGCCCAAGACGAGGCCAGGATGAGAGTGACATCGGGTTGCACGGCTTCCCCCCTGGGCCCTGGGCGCCCCGAGGAGGGGAGGGCGAGGAGGTGGAGGACGAGGAGGAGGAGAAGGCAGAGGAGGAGGAGGGAGGAGGAGGAGGAAGAGGAGGAGGAGAAGCGAGGAGGAGCGAGGAGGAGCGAGGAGGAGGACGAGGAGAAGGAGGAGGAGGAGGAGGAGGAGGAGGAGGAGGAGGACGGGTCGCCTAAGCCCTTCGGAGAAACCCTCCATGCTCAGCCCAAGACGAAGCCACGACGAGAATGAAATCGGGTGAAGCTCAATCGTGAATCTCTGAGATCCAGTGGCTCTGGAGGGTGTCTCGGGCGCAGCGGGCTTCTCAGAGCGTTCCGGCCGGAACGCTATGAGAGCGTTCCGGAAGGCTCTGGAACGGATTTATCTTCGTCCTAGCCCCGACTGGCTCCCCCTCCTCCCCGTGGGGGGGGGGGCACTCTTTGAATCGGACTTTTCTCGAGCGCTACGAACAATTTGGTAGCAATATCGCCCTTGGCGGACTCAACCTGGACCCCAAGATCGGCTGCGGAACGAGAGACAAAGACTCTGGCGAGACACTCCCCAGCGACTCCCCCCCATCACCCCCAGCTCCCCTGCCGCCTGCTGCTTCCGCTCTCCAGACCTGACCTTCCAGAAAGCTCCCCCGTCCTCCCTGAACTTCCAGAGTGCTAACAAATAGGTCTCCAGACCTATCCGCCACCGTGCCTCGAGGCACATGCGTTGGCGATGCATCGACGATGCACTGGCGACGTCGGTGGTGCACTGGCGCCGTCGGCATGGAGAAAATTGGGCCCCACATCGAGCCGCATCGTCGATGCATCGGCGATGCTGCGAGACCCTCTGACCCCATCTACTCCGACCCCATATGGGAGGCCAACATATCTGTTCTCTGCACTTGCTCAGGACTGGGGGATTCTGGCATTCCAACAAACATTGGGCCCCGAATTCTCAGGTTCCCTGGGCGGTCCCGCGTTCCTGGGCTGCCCCGCGTGCCTTCTCCAGAAGCCAGGGGAGCCCAAGACGGGCCCAGCGGGGCCCAAGAAACGCCCAAGAGACCTCCAAGACAGCCCAAGAGAGCTCCAAGACGTCCAAAACGGCCCCAAGATGGCCCAAAACGGCCCCAAGAGCACTCCACGAGGACCCCGTTGTTCTCCATGTATTTCGCGTTCTCGCGTCTTCGGGTTTCGACGCTCCAAGATGGCTCTAGTCCCCCAAGACCGCCCCAAGACGGCCCAAGAGGTCCCCAAGAGGGCCCCCGAACGGTCCTAGAGATCCCCCAAACGGCCCAAGAAGTGCCCAAGATCGCCCCAAAGGGCCCAAAGACAGCCCCAAGAGGAGCCCGAGAGGGGGAACACGAACCGACAATTGGAGCCGTCCGCCACAAGAGGCCCCGGGAGGCCCCAAGAGGCCCCCAAGAGAGCCCCCCAAAGAAACGCTAGAGGCCCCAGGAGGCCCCCCTAAGAGGCCCCAAAAGAGGCCCCAGGAGGCCCCCAAACTGCCCCCAAGAGGCCTCAAAACTGTCTCCAAGAGGCCCCCGAGTGGACCCCCACGGTAGCCAAGCGAACATCCAAGAGGCCGCTGAACCACAACCCAAGCACGGTGGCGCATGAGAAGCCACTAGGCAGACCCATTTGGACCGCTCGAAACCTCGACCGAATGTTAGATGCCGAGGTCCATGTTCTATTTTCAAAAAACCCCCCTGGTTCACCTCCAAGGCGTGGGTTTCGAGGAGATCACGTTCCGTTTCCTCAGGAGAGCCGTTCGGGGCCCCCAAGACGGCCCCAGCGAGCCCAATGAAAACCCTCCGATGATGGGCCTGTTTTACACCACCACATCCATAAGTTGGAGGGGGAAGGAGGAGGAGGAGGAGGACGAAGATGAGGAGGAGGAGGAGGAGGAGGAGGATCCCCTCCTCATCCAACTTATGGTGGTGGTGGTGGTGGAAAACTGGTCCATCATCACAAGGCCGCCCGCGAGAAGGTCCCGAGAGTGTTCAACCAATTTCCCCCCCTCCACGATTATTATCCCATCCAGGGTACCCTGCTCCGTGCCTGCACGGCGTGCAGCTTGTGCTGCACCCCCCCCCCCCCCCCCCACGCATGCACGAGGGGGCAGCTGCTGCTACAAGTCCGCCTCACGAGCGTTTGTTGCTGCAATCCCCCCTCGTACACGAGGGGCTGTGCTCCCGCTTCAGCGCCCTCTCACGCACAGGGGGACATGATTGTGGCAATCACCCCCATGCACACAAGGCAATGTTGCATAAAAGCCGATCAGCAACGAAGGAATCGTGCTGGCTGTTACCCCGCCCAACGTTCGGAGAACTGCTGCAGCTGTCCTGATCATGCACAAGTGACGCCTTCGTTTCAATAGAATACGCCATGCACGAAGAGACTTCTGCACTGCTATCCCGCTCATGTACAAAAAGCAGTTACGTTACAGTCAACCTCGTGACAGAAAGGGCAAATTCACAACACACACCCTCATGCACGAGGGTCTGGATTTTTGCCTGGATCCCTCATTCGTGGACGAAATGCAACTCGGGCGGCAGACCCCTCACTACCAAGAGGCATGTTTTGCCAGAGTCCTCCCTCATGCACGGCGGACCGTTTTTGTTACTAGGTAACCTCCCCCCTATCATGCACAAGAGACCGCTGTCGCTGGAGTCCTTCCTCATGTATCAGGAAGAATACCTGTTAGACGCAACACCATGCGCGAGGGACAATTTTGTTACATCGCCCCCGTGCACTAGAGACCGTTATTGCTACAATCCCCGCTCACGAACGAGGGGCAATTTCTGCTACAATGCATCCGCTCACGCACGAGGGACAGCGATTGCTACTGTGACCCCCCCGCACGAGGGACAGTCTTTGTCAACCCTTCTCCTCTATCCCAGAACACATCAGGAAAAAACATCCAAACCAAAGGTTCGAGCGAAGTGTGTAAAGGCATCGCGATGTCTCGGAATCTCTTTGGCCCCGCTTTAAGGCCTTCCCGATGTCCCAGAAAAGCCTCAGGAAAGTCCCCAAGAAGGCCTCACGAGAGCCCTGGGAGTTGCCACTTTCACGGTCGCTGGAATTGACATCTCGAAGGTGCCTCCTGGGGCCCTCGCGAGCCCTCTCGGGGCCATCCCGAGGCTCTCCCGAGGTCCTGAGGAGGTCCTGGAAGGCCCCGGAAAGCTCACCAAGGTCTCCAGAGGGCCCAGTGCCGGGGGAGGTGTCCCTACCCAAAAGGTCTTGCAAACCTGCTGGTGTCGGGGGCTGGGCAAGGGCTGGATCTGGCGTTAATGACTGCCGTTTCCACGTGGGTCGCCTGTGGAACAATGGAGTGCGCGCCCCAACCGAAAAAATGGTGTTTACTGAAAGCTGTCCCAAGTCCCAGGGAAATTCGAATATACACGGATTCTGGTATACACCGATGACAAAAAAAAACGCTGGCTAGAGAAAATCTGTTTCAGTCGGGTTCGCTCGCACGCGCGCGCGCGCGTGAGCGGACAAAGCCAAGGTTAGGGGGCCACATGCGAACCCTACCCCACCCTCCCCCTCAGAAATCGCGGGGGGTAGGGGTAGGGTTCGCATGTGGTCCCCTAAAGGTTTGCAACGCCAGGTGGCGCCACCTCCCCCAATCCTCGCCCCCGCGGTGGAACTCATTTGGGATTACGCTGCCAATGGGCGCGCCTGCGGAAGCCAGTGGACCATCTCCTTCTGGGGAATGGCCACCACGGCCTCTGGAGGTCCCCCCCCGGGAAACGCCTCGAGAGGGCCCTGGGCATTGCCACTTCCACGAGCGTTGGAAATGACACCTCCAAGATCCTCCTGGAGGCCCTCTCGAGCCTTCTCGGGGCCCTCCAGAAGCCATCCTGACGTCTCGGGGAGGTCATGAGAGGGCTGGTGGTCGAGGAAGAGACATAGGCTCAGCTCACCAGTGCGTCCCCCGCGCTGGCAGGAGCAACTCGTTCACTCGAGAGCCCAGGCAGTTCTTTGGCCACAGTGGCTTGGAGACGGGGGATGAAGATATCTTCCTGGGGTGTGAAGTCCTTCTCCGAGTGCGGGGATGATTGCACCCCGTGAATCAGCGAAAGGGGGAGGGGGGGGATTGTCGCGCGCTGCCGGAAGGGGGCCAGGGAGGAAATGGCACAATTTTGGAATTCAAGTTTCTGGGCCAGGAGGGTTGGCAGGATAGCGTCGGCAATCCCGGAGGTGGACTTGGGAATTACGGGGCGGTCGTGGGCGAAATAAAATGAAATACAAATTTCCCAATCAGTGCTCGCAGTGGAGGGGTCCCGGCGGAGATTGAAAGAACACGCGAGACTGTCATGCCAATTTCTGTACGCGGCCTGGTTCCCAGGTTTTTCGAGCTTCGGACCCTCCAAGACGACACTCCAGGACCCCAGGAACCATAAGACAATCACGCAGTTGCCCTCTCGCGTGCGCTTGCTGTGGCTCCGCTGACCCCCTCTTGGGCCCCTCCCGGGGCCCTCTGAGACGGCGCCGGGGGAGGGGCTCGGAGGGCCCCAAGAGAAGCCCAAGAGGGGTCAGCACGAAGTCAAAGGAGAGCCCTCTCGCTTGACTTTATCTTGTCTCCTCTTGAGCCACTCCTGGGTCCTCCCAGGGTTCCGCTTGAGGTCTTCGGACGTCTTAGGTATAGCTCCAAGATGGCTCGAGAGAACCCTAAGATGGCCCCTCCAAGATGTTCCAAGGAAGCCTTGCGAAGCGCAGCGCCAAGAACATCTTGACAACGGCCTTCTTGAGGCCCTCTTGGAGGCTTCTGGGGGGTCTCTTTCCAAATCCGCCTCCCCTCCTTTTCCCGTTCTGGCCCCTCGTGGTCCACGTATGACTTCGCGCCCACTAGCTCGCCCCTTCCTCCTCAATTCCCTCGCCTCGTTTCTATTATTTGTTCGTTCTGCTGTCCTGGCGCAACCATCAATGGATCGATCGCCATGTGAAACAACATTGTTCTACCCCCCCCCCCGGGTTCGGCGGTGGTGTATGCTTGCTCGCCTCCAGGCACCAATTCAAAACGCATGTGCGCGGCGCTAGGGCGAACACCACATTCTGAGAAAGACTCGCCCTCCATCCGCAAAACTGCTGCAACCGTTCAAAACGAATGTGCACGGCGCCAAGGCGACAACCACAGCCTGAAAAAGACTCGTCCCCCATCCGTGACACTGCTGCAGATTCCAAGCTTCAACATCATGAACGGCGACGGGGTCTCCAGCGATACGCCTGGCCCGCCCTGCCGACGCGTCCAGGGGTGCGACAGGGAGGAGCTATCTACAGGGAAAGAAGGACTGGAGAGAAGGAGGCAGGAGGGAGAGTGAGAGGAGGAAGGATTTCACGCCACTGAGGGGAGGGAGGTTGAACCGCATTGATATGCTGCCTCACTAAACCAACCCTGAATCCACCTTGATGTGTCGCCTCACTGACGAAAAACATTCATTGCCTGAATTTGTTACACATGTTGCCCTCTACAGCGGAAACGAAAGGCTGTAAGCCAAGCATTGATTCGGACCTTGGCAGCCTGTTTGGCGAAACTTTTTGTTGGCCCGCGCTTGGCGTGTCGCTCTATGTCCTTGCCCACGCGCTTTTGGCGTATGTCTGCTTCGTTCGTTCGAGGAGAGAGAGAGAGAGAGAGAGAGAGAGAGAGAAATAGAAAAGACCACATAAGCAAAACCTTTTGGCGCTCCGCGCGCATTTCTTGGATGCGCGCTGGACCCCCCTCCCTGGCGCGCGGAGCGCGCCAGGGGCGGCGCCGGAGGCGCCGCCGGGGGGGCCACAGCGCGGATCCAAGAAATCCGCGAGGAGCGCCAAAAGTGTATGTTCAGGTGGTCTCTTCCTTCTTCGAGAGAGGGAGAGAGGGAGAGAGGGAGAGAGTCCGACGGGTCCCGAAATCCCCGTGGTGGCCCCTCGGAGAGGGCCTCTTTGTCACCACGGCGCGGCCCGGCAGGGGCTGCGCACCGCGGGCCAGCGGCAGGGCCCCCCGTTGGGGAGACAGCCTCGCCTGCGTCCAGCAGGCCTCCCCGGATTCCCGAAGTCCAGCAGGCGTCCAGGAAGGAGGAGGCGAGGAGAGCGAGGAGCAAGGGGAGGTCCCGTCAGCCCCCCCCTCCCCCCCCGTCCACCCCCCTCCCCCGCCCCCCGTTGGAAAACAACTAACAACTCGCCTTCGTCCAGCGGGACTTCCCGGATTCCCGCAGTCTGAAGGAAGGAGGAGGCGAGGAGAGCGAGGAGCAAGGGGAGGTCCCGTCCCCCCCCCCTCTCCCCTCTCCCCCGCCCACCTGCGCCCCACGGTCCCCCCCCGTGAGCATCGTTTATCCGTTCCCTGTCCCCAGCGGCGTGACCTGGGCCCCACTGGCCGATGTACCCCCCTAGATGGGGATGTAGGCCGTTCCCTTCGGGTTTCGATGGGTGTATCCCCAACTGGGATGGTCATGTGGTGGGGGTCTCGAAGGGGACAGGGATGGGGGTGAGGATCGGTGAAACGATACTGACCCCGCGCCCCCCCGCCGCAGGATGGACCGCAGCACGGTCATCAGGTACACCATGCAGGCCTGGGCTCAGCGGACGGGCGGCGCGGCCGCCGCCGGCCGTCGGCCAAGGTCTTGTCGGAGGCCATCTGCCCAGACCTCCGAGGTCATGGAACACACAAGGCGGGCACTCTTCAAGGAGCTTCTGCCCCGGGCCAGTCCACACCCGGGGTCGGCCAGGCCTTGCAAAATCCTGCAAGATCATGCACCCAAACCCGGGTCAATGCGACCCTGGCCCTGCAGGATCCTGCAACCCTGCACCTTCATCTTCCATACCTTCCGACCTCTGCGGAAGGCGCGGGAGGTGATGCACTGAAACTATTGAAGGCCTCGGGAAGCGCAAGAAAACTCAGCGCTTCACGAAGCGCAAGAGGAGTGTGGAAGGTCAGCACGGAAGGTCTGGAAGAATGAGGGCGAGGGAAGATCGGGCACTCTGGCTGACCCCCGTTTGCATGGACCGCCCCGTCTCTTGAGCCCCGACAGCTCCACTGCGTTCGGCCTCCGGGGGCCCTCGCCAGGCCACGGGATGGTCGAAGACCTGCTTCGGATATTAAAAAAACTGGCCCGGGGGAGTGGCGTGGGACGTCTGGGGGCCGCGCGTACAATCAGGGCAGAAGAGCATCCTTCGAGAGCATGAAGCCCTCCGCCGGCCTAACACACCCAAAACCACAAGACCACTCAAGGGTATCCTCCCCCAGGATGCACCAGGGCATCCAACGACCACGAAGAACCCCGACCGAACCGACCCCTCGGTCGTGTACCCCGACAAGACTGCAGGAACGACACACCACCCGATGTACCGAGGGTGCCTTCCCGAACCGACCAAAACCCTACACAGCGGGAAGACTGCAGGAGAACATCCGGCGTCTCGGTTACGCACCCGCACCGGCCCGCACCGGCCCTGGCCCAGCCCACCCTGGGCCCAGGCCCGGCGCGCACGCCCGCCTCGCCAGGCCAACGATTCGAGGGCCCAGGAAGGCACCCTGGCCCGGGAGGGCACCGCCAGGCGCGAGACGAAGACGGGACCAGGAGGGCCCTCTGAGGTCTCACGGCTCCTCTGGAGGATGCATCGGGCCCGCGGCTCGCGGCCACTATAGATCGCTCCAGGACGCCCCGAGAGCTCTGAGGGGCGCTCTGGGGCAGCTGGCTCGGGCCCCGGGCGCGCCCGAAGACGAGCCAGCGGGGCGGGCTGGAGCAGCTCGCCCGAGGGACACGGGTCCTGAGGGTTTCTTCCTCCTCCTCCTCCTCCTCCTCCTCCTCCTCCTCCTCCTGTCCCCCCTCCTCCTCCTCCGCCTCCTCATCCTTCTCCTCCTCCTCGTCTTCTTGATGGCGTCAATATTATTATGTCTGATGTCATTCGTATTAGCATTAGTGGTCTTAGTAGTTATAATAATGATATTGGTTCTCTTCTGCTCATTACTATATCAGTAGCATTATGCCTCGTTTTAGTATGCAATGTATGATGTGTCTGCTGATGTGTCTGCTTATGTTTATGATAATGAATATGCTTAGGCGTATGCGTCTGATTGTGATTAGTGTACTTATAACTGATTATCCTCCCCCTCCTCGTCCTCCTCCTCCTCGTCCTCCTCCTCTTCCTCCACCTCCCCCTCCTCCCCCTCCTCCTCCCCCTCCTTCTCCTCCTCCTTCTCCTCGTCTTCTTAGTTTCTTCTTAGTAATATGAATATTAATCGTATTCCTCTTAGCCTTGTAATGTGTATTCGTATCCTTCGTTTTATCAGTTGTCGTACTATGATTTGTCTTCTTGGTCGTATGGTTCGTTTCATCAGTATGCATTCGTAGTTTGATAGTTGATTGTACTAGTGTTGGTTATTATTCTTAGTAAGCCTCTTCTCATGATCATGATTACGAATATTATCAGTATGTGTTGTCTCATGTATCCGCGGCTGTGTCTGTTTATGTTTCTGGATTGTGATTCCGATTACGTAAGCTTATGATTAGCATTGTTCGATTTCTCCGCCTTTCTCCTCCTCATCCTCCTCCTTCCCTCCTCCTCCTCCTTCTCCTCCTCCCCCATTCGCCCTCTTCTCCTCTTCCTCCTCCTCCTAATCATCGTCCTCGTCCTCCCTCCTCTTCCTCCTCCTCCTGCTCCTCCTCCTCCTCCTCCTCCTCTTCCTCCTCCTGCCCCTCCTCCTCCTCCTCCTCCTCCTCCTCCTCCTCATCCTTCTGCTCCCCCTCCTCCTCCTCCTCCTCCTCCAACTCCTCCTCGTCCTCCTCCTCCTCATTCTCCTACTCCTCCTCCTCGTCCTGCTCCTCTCCTCCTCCTCCTCCTCCTCCTCCCCTCCTCCTCCTCCTCCTCCTCCTCCTCCTCCTCATCTCTCCTCTCCCTCCTCCTCCTCTCTCCTCCTCCTCCTCCTCTTCCTCCTCCTCCTCACCTCCTCCTCAACCTGCACATCCCCTCCCCATCCTTCTCCCCCCCATCCTCATCCTCCTCCTCCTCCTCCTCAGTCTCCTCCTCCTCCTCCTCCTCCTCCTCCTCCTCCTCATCACTCGTCCACCTCCTCTCCTCTCCTCCTCCTCCTCTTCCTCCTCCTCCTCCCTCCTCCTCCTCCTCACCTGCACATCCCTCCCCATCCTTATCCCCCCCATCCTCATCCTCCTCCTCCTCCTCTTCCTCCTCTTCCTCCTCCTCCTGCTCCTCCTCCCTCCTCCTCCTCCTCCTCCTTTCCTCCACCTCGTCCTCCTCCTCCTCCTCCTCCTCCTCCTCCTCCTCGGTTTCTCCTTATATATCGGAGGTGAAAGGGTGAGATCGAAGTGGAACGGAGAGCCCCCCTACCGGGAAATCGATTTCGGTTTCGTGTTCGTGCGTGCCGTGCGGGCGAGGCGAAGCTGCGTGGGCGGGCGAGAAAAAGTCTCCTGTGGCTGAGGCGCGACCGGACCAAATGATTCTCCGCCTGGCGGCCGGTGGCGCGCGGTGTCCCGCCGGTGTCCCGCGAAAGTCCCGTGTGGCTGAGGCGCGGCCGGACTAAATGATTCCCTTCCGGGCGGCCAGTGGCCCGCGGTGTCCCGCCGGTGTCCCGCGGTGTCCCGCGGTGTCCCGCGGTTCGGGGATCTTCTGACCCGGGTCAATCCAGACCCGGGTCAGCAGGAAACCAAAAACTGCAATGCAGGAAAAAAAAACTGCAACGCAGGTCTTCGCAAACCCGGGTCAGCCAATATGTGCGGCCGCCTCGCGGCCACGAGCGGCTCCCAAACCCGGGTCAGCCAGAGGGGGTCTTCGGAGGATCCTGCAGGATCTGGCGCCCTGGCTGACCCCCGTTTGCATTGACCCCCGTCTCGAGGCTCCCGAGCGGTGCCCCGCGGTGTCCCGCCGGTGTCCCGCGGTGTCCCGCGATGATGATGATGATGATGATGATGATGATGATGATGATGATGATGATGATGATGATGATGAGATGATGATGATGATGATGATGATGATGCTGATGATAATGATGATGATGATGATGATGATCGTGATGCTGATGATGATGCTGCTGATGATGATGCTGCTGATGATGATGATGGTGATGCTGATGATGATGGTGATGAAGAGGACGATGATGATGATGACATGATGATAATGTTGTCCCGATGATGATGATGATGATGATGATGATGCTGTCGATGATGATAATGACGATGATGATGATGCTGATGGTGTCCCGATGATGAGGATGATGATCATGATGACTATGTTGATGACCATGATGATGACGATGATGGTGTCCCGATGATGATGAGTATGATGATGTTGATGTTGATGATGCTGACAATGATTGTCCCAATGATGATGATGTTGATGATGATGAGGTTGATGATGATTCTGGCGTCCCGATGTTGATGATTATTATGATGGTGATGATGATGCTGATGATGATGGCGTCCCGATGGTGATGGTGATGATGATGATGTTGCTGCTGATGTTGGTAATGATGATGATGGTGCCCCGATGATGACGATGATGATGATGCTGATGATGATGATGTTGATGATGCTGATGATGATGATGTCGATGATGAGGATGAGATGATGACGATGATGATGATGATGATGGTGCCCCGATGATCATGATGATGATGGTAACGATGGTGATCATGATGGTGTCCCGATGATGATGCTGCTGATGATGATGATGACGATGACTGTCCCGATGGTGATGATGATGCTGATGTTGATGATGATGATTGTGGTGATGGTGATGATGATGATGGTGTCCCGATGATGTTGATGACCGTGATGATGATGATGTTGGTGTTGATGATGAGGACTGTGTCCCGATTATGATGATTGTGGTGATGATGATGTTGATGCTGATGTTGTTGTTGATGATGATGATATTGATGTTGATTGTGGGAGCGGTTGTGATATCGATAGTGAGATCGGTCGTGAGACCGAATGTGATATCGATTGTGAGATCGATTGTGAGATCGATAGTCAGATAAATTGTGAGATAGATCGAGTGAGATCAATTGTGAGATCGATCGAGGGTGATCGATCGAGCGAGACCGATACTGAGATCGATAGTGAGATCGATAGTGAGACCGATCGAGTGAGACGTTGGTTCCTCCCCCCCCGAACCTCCTTATCACCCGAAGGGTGGTCGTATAGGTATAACTGTTCCCTGCCGCACCCCGAGGCCAGATTTCAGGGCGGGCCAAGCGTTTCGCCTGAGACTTCCTCACCATATATGACTCTGAAGGTTAAAAGCGATCACAGTTTCACAGATGGAGGGCGGGACGCTTTCAAAATGTGGCTCTCGCCATAGCACCGCGCACATTCGTCTCAAACATTTGCAAGAGTGTCACGGAGTGAGGGCGGGTCGTTTCAAAATCTGGCTCTCGCCTTAGCGCAGCGCAGATTCGTCTTAAACAACTCGCAAGAGCTTCACGCATCGAGGGCGGGTGGTTTTCAAAATGAGCGTCGCGCGTACTCGCCTTAAACATTTGCAACAGCTTCACGGATTGAGGGCGGGTCGTTTTCAACATAGGGCTCTCGCCTTAGCGCCGCGCACATTCGTTTCAAACATTGCAAGAGCTTCATGGATTGAGGGCGGTCCCTGTTCAAAATGCGAATCTCGCCTTAGCAGCGCGCAC
>CAUYUJ010016367.1:141631-164131 GCA_963575745.1 Prorocentrum cordatum
GCGCGCGGCAGCAGGCTGCTCCAAACTGCTGGCGGTAACGATAGCAGAGGCCCTTTGCACAGCTTGTACGCGGGGTCGACATGGTTGACATCCGAGAGGAGCAGCAAGAGCGTGATGCTCTGGAGCGTGATCCTGAGACCGACACTGGAGGCCACCAACTTGCTCTTGGAACGATTGATGCGTAGATCTACTTCGGCTAACTCCAAGTGTAATTACGCGGTGGCCGCAAGTAGCTGTTCAATAACGTGCTTCTCCCGACCGTACCTCCTCCTCCTCCTCCTCCTCCTCCTCCTCCTCCTCCTCCTCCTCCTCCTCCTCCACCGCGTTCCTTCGACCCATCGTCCTGCTTCCTCACAACCTCCTCCTGCCCCCCTCCCTCCCTCCATCCCTCACTCGATCCGTCCCACCTGCTCCTCCTCCTCCTGCTCCTCCTCCTCCTCTTCTTCCTCCTGTTCCTCCTCCTCCCCCTCCTCCTCTTCATCCACCTCCTCCTCCATCTCTTTCCCACCCGCCGCGCGAGCCTCGTTCTGGTGCCCCCTCGTCTGCGCGTGGCACGCCGCCGCTAGGAGCCTCGACGCCTCCGCGGGGGGCGCCGAAGCAGTGCGACGTCGCCGCCACGCAGTGCGGCGACGACGACGCCGCCGCCGCCGCCGACTGCGACGCCGCCGCCGCCGCCGCCGCCGCCGACGGCGACGGCGACGGCGACGGCGACGGCGACGACGACGACGAAAGCGGCGGCGGCGGCGCCGCCGCCGCCGCCCGACAATCGAGACTCGAGCATCGACCCTGTCGGCGTTCTCGGCAGTTTTCGCGCGTTTTCATAGGTTCTCGGCGGTTTTCGAGCCTCGAGAGATGTTTTCCAGCAGCTGCGCCTCGCCGAGAGCTTCCTGGGGGGATGCCAAATCATCCCTGGCGGCCGCCAGAAAGCTGGGTCATGACCCGAAAGCCTCACGGCGGTGCGCCGACCCTGAGACTATGGCGTCACATTTTTGTTTCCCGACGGGCGATCTCGCCTGGTTCCGGGCCCCGGGAACCGCGTGCCGTGCTCGTGCCCGTCGCCATCCACGTCGCCGTCGCCGTCGCCGTCACAGTCGCCGTCGTCGTCTCCGTCGTCGTCGTCGTCGTCGTCGGCGTCGGCGTCGGCGTCGGCGTCGGCGTCGGCGTCGGCGTTGGCGTCGGCGTCGGCGTCGGCGTCGGCGTCGCCGTCGGCGTCGTAGCCGTCGTCTCCGTCGGCGTCGCCGGCGGCGGCGGCGTCGTCGGCGTCGTCGGCGTCGGCGGCGGCGACGGCGCCGCCGTCGCGCGGCGGCGGCGTCGCCGGTGGGGGGGGGAGCCGCGAGGGGCGCGGCGCTCCGAGCGGGCGGGGGGCGGGGGGCGGCGTCGCACGGGAGGGCGCGGCGGCCTCTGGGGAGGGCCTCGCAGGGAGCCGGGGGGGGGGCGCGGGCTCGCACGGGGGATGGCAGCCAAGACGTGTGTGCGTGCTCAGGAGCTGCTAGGGGAAGGGAGGAGGAGGAGGAGGAGGAGGAGGAGGAGGAGGAGGAGGAGGAGGGTGCTGAAAGAGAGGCCCAGAGGGAGCTCGCGAGCCCCAGGAGTCCCCCTATCGTGTAGGCATCGAGGCTGTCCGATGGGGCGCGCGCGCGGAGGAGGAGGGTGAAGAGCGGGGGATGGCAGGACCGCCAATGGGAACGCAAGACAGGCAAGGGCGACGAGGGGGAGGAAAAGGGCGAGGGCGTGGAGCGCCCCTGGCCCCGGGTGATCCCAGGAGTTCCAAGGAGGCCCCCACGGCCCACAGAGCACCCCTCCCGAGGCCCACGGGGGCTCAGGAACTCCAAAGGGGAGCGGGAAGCTGTTGGAGCCTTGGGTCAGGGGCACCTTTAGGACCCCCCCGAGGAGTAAGGAGGGGTGGTAGGGGCCGCAAGACCCTTAGAGGGATTTGTTGGACGGCGGGCGACCAGTTGAGCAGGGACCGACCGTCCCGGCTGTCCTATAGTCCTACCAGGCCCTGGATTTAATTGGGCCCCCTTTCGGGGTCGCACGAAGCCCTGCTGCGGAGGCACTGGGCCGCACTAAGTCGAGGGCGCGCAAACATGGATTACCTCTCCATGGATTTGGCGCGTCGTCGCCAAATCCACGGATCGGGAGAGGTGCCCTCCCCAAAATGCGGCCGGCGTCGCCGACCCTTGGCGGCGGGCAAACGAGGTTTCCCATGGAAACGGGACCCGTCGCTAATCCACGCCCCCCTGGATCCGCGTTTGCGATCGCCTGAACTGAGGATGTTCTGGACCATCGTGGGGCCGTCGTGGCTCCCCCTCGGAGCCGACCTGGAACGTGCAACGGCTCCAGACGGGCAGGCCTCGAAGCGGGCCGAGAGACGGAAGCCGCTCGGGGCACCAGTGCAAGCTGCATGCTCACCTGTGCGTCATTGTCTCCCTCGAGCAGGGACCGGCCGTCCCGGCATTCCTGTAGGCCCACCACGACATGTCCCTGGAACCACATGATATTCTAAAAACAATGTCCCGAGAACAGAAAGCCGAGGTGTCAAAACAAGGCAGCCCCAGCCACAAATCTGTTCAGAACCTTTCGTGCAAGGCGCAAAGACCACTCCTTGGCGGGCCTCTAGGCAAGCCGATGTGTTAAAACAAGACAGCCCCAGCCAGCAACGTTCTGAGAACACTTGGTGCAAGCCACAAAAAGGCTCTTGGACCACTCTTTGGTTGGCCTCTAGTCCTCTTGGGGCCTCCAAGAGGGGGGGGCGGCGCAAATCATGGCCGGCGGCATGTGCGCGGCGCGTGGGGGGGGGCCTGGGGACGCATTGAAATGAGGAGAGGCGCCATGATATCTGGGGAGATGTCATGGGTCCCCGCCATGATATCCATCCCCCCCCGAGTCATTCACCCCCTTGTTGGCCGCCGCCCCCGATAAGGAGGGGGAGGAGGAGGAGGAGGAGTGGGAGGAGGAGGAGGAGGAGGAGGAGGAGGAGGAGGAGGAGGAGGAGGAGGAGAAGGAGGAGGGGGAGGGAGGAAGAGGAGGAGGAGGAGAAGGAGGAGAAGGAGGAGAAGGAGGAGAAGGAGGAGGAGGAGGAAGGCCTCCCAGAGGGGTCCGACTAGATGGAGTCGGATGATAACGCCGAACCGCCGATGCATCGCCGATGCATCGGCGACGTCGGCGTTGAGAGAATCGGCTCCACATCGAGCCGCATCGCCGATGCATCTGAGATGTGGCGCGATCCGCCGACACCATCTGCTGAGACCCCAATTCACGTAGGACGAGGGCCATGCCCTGCTCTGGTATGATGTGCTTGGCCCAGGATGCGGTCCGGGAATTCTGGTGTATCTGGCCCTCGCTTCCTGGAGCCCGCGCGGAACAATAGGAGCACCAGGAATCCCACCAGCCCTCTGGGCGTCGGTGGTTTAGGTCGTTTCCTCTTCCACCCCTCCCTCTTCCCCTTCGGGGAAGGGTTTACCCCTCCCCCTACCCCGTCCCCACTGACCTGGACAGGAGGGGCGGGGAGCGGTCAGAGCGTCCAAAACGGCCTCGGCGAGGAAGCCAAAATCATTGATTTCACTATGGTTTGGGCCCCATTTTGGCCTTCTGAGGGGGCAACGCTAATTAAAGCTCCCCTCTTCTCTGATCGATTCTCTACGATGGCCGCAAGAGGCCCCCAGGATGCCCCAAGAGGCCGCAGGATGGCCCCAAGATGGCCCCAAGAGGCCCCCCAAGAGGCCCCCAGGAGGCCCCCAAGAGACCCCCAAGAGGCCCCAAGAGACCCCCCAGAGGCACCCAAGAGGCGCCCAGGAGGCCCCAAGAAGCGCCCATGAGGCCCCCAAAGGCCCCAAGATGGCCCCAAGAGGCCCCAAGAGGCCCCCAGGAGGCCCCAAAGAGGATCCCGAACGGCCCACAGAGGCCCCCCCGAGGCACCCAAGACGCCGAAAGGCCCCTCAAGACGACCCTCTACTCGCCTGGGCGTCGTTTCTGGACGGGCTGGTGGGGATACTTTTTTTTTTACGGCCGCAGGCGGAAGCGCCAGCGGCAGGCGGTCGGGCTGGTGGGGATGCGCGAAGCGTCTAGAATTCTTGGACGCCTTGGAGCGCACCCTTACCGTGACGTCGGCAGGTAGGGAGGCCCAGCCCGAAGGCGTATGCACCCATCCTGAGCCCGGCGAGCCGCCTGACCAGGGTCGGCGAACGTGTGCTTAGATTGCTACTTGTTTGGGGGGGAACTTGGGAGAATAAGGAGGCGAGAGCGAACTTCTGCAACGCAGTACGCACGGTGCTGTAGCGTCGACGTCGTCGGGCTCGAACATCGCCTCCATCTCGCCGAGCAAAATCAGCACCCGCCGCCACTGCCCAGCTTTCTCGCTCGGCGGCGCCCGAAGAGGGGGGCCAGAACGGGGGGGGAGCGCACCATGGCCTAGGGTTTGTGTGCGGACGAGGGGGGGAAGCCAGGCAGCGCATTGAAAGACCACAAGGTGGCCACGAATAGAGACCTCCTAGATGGGGTCGAGGCAGCTGGGGTCGGAGGATCGCGATGCATCACCGATGCATCAACGATGTATCGGCGATGCACGGGCGATGCATCGTCGACGTCGGCGATACATCGGCGACGTCGACGTGAAGCAAGTCGATTCCCACATCGAGCCGCATCGGCGATGCCTCGGTGGTGCGGCGCGACCCTCCGACCCTATCTACTCCGACCCCATCTGAGAGGCTTGGATTGAACTCTGGGAGATTTCATGGCCCCAGACAGGGTGCACATCCAAACGCCCCTACTCGTCGGTCGGAAGAAGTAGGTAAACAAACAGTAAGTAAGCAAGTAGGACGGCGGATGAAGTAGATTGGGCCCAGGCCCTCCCGGAGAATAACAACACATAGCAACGCGTATCGATGTTTGAAGTACGAAGGCGCTAGAATTACATTGGGATCTGCGAAACCAAAGATACCTACTTTCAACAACCGGCGTGTACCAGTCGGTCGGAAGAAGTGTGTAGTCACATGACGCGGGCAAGCGCCGAAAGGCTGCGTTGGTCTCCGCTCGCCCCCTTGGGGAGGAGAAAAGAAGGGGCACCACTCAATCATTGCAGCAGGAAAGCGCATAAAGTATTCCGTGGCAACACATGGGAGTTTCCCATATCATCGTGTCGGCTCTTGCGAAACGACGCTCTTCGACGCTAAGCCGACGCCAACCGACGCTAAATCGACGCTAATCGACGCTAATCGACGCTAGCCGACGCTACATCGGCGCCATCTCATCCACTCCCAAAGGCTGATCGACGCTAATCGGCGCTAAGGCCGGAAGTGCGAAGGTATAGCATGCTCCCATGACGCGCTATCGAGAAAGTATGTGGGGATCTGGGAATCCATGAAGACCCATTTGCAACGACTGGCGAGTAGTCCTCCCCCGCCCCTTGGACGCCTCCGACTCGCACGCGATTGTCACAGCGCTGTAGCAGCCGGCGTCGGGATCCAGCTGCGCCTTCGAGATCTCGCGGAGCAGTGCCAAAGCCCGCTGCCACTGCCCACCTGCATCGCACGCGCAGATCGCAGCGTTGTAGCCGACCAAGAAAGGTAAACACTTGGATCTACATTTGACGCGGTCGCCTCAAGCCTCGCCAGATCGGCCCCCGTTAACGTGCCGTGTAGGGTGCAGGGTGTAGGATGTTAGAACTCGGGTCTGGGGAGCGGTTTCGGGCCAAGGGCCTGCATTCGAGAAATGCGCGCGCCCACAAACTTGCAAAACGCTGACACTACAAAACATTCCACCGACCACCACCTGCTGAGGGTTGACAAGGCGCGTGAGACGATTGGCTGTCCCCCCCTTCCCCTTCCCTCTCCCCCCCCTGGGCCCCAAATCGCACTAGAGAGGAATGGCCTTGGGGAGAGGGACACGAGCTCGTCCCCCCAGGGGCTCTCCCGAGCCTCCCAAGAGCCCCAGGACGGTCCAACGAGCGCCGAGACCATCCAAGAGATCGACGGGCTACGAGGCCCCCAGGACGGCCCAAGAGTGCTTCCAGAGGGCCGCCGAGAAGGCCGGAAGGCAAACATTGTCCCATTCCGTCGGAAGACCCACACGTTCGACATACACGCCTTTTTCGTCCTGACTGCGCCCAGTGCAGCCCCAGGGGCCCCCAAGATCGTCCCAAGACGGGAGCCCCAACAGGGCCCAAAACGGCCCCAAGGCGGCCCCAGGGCCCCCTAAGACGGCCCAGGAAGACCCCAAGAAGGGCAGTACAAACTGACAGCGAAAGTCTTTCCCGTCGTGGGGCCCCCCCCACAGTGAAAGGCCCCAAGAGGCCCCAAGAGGGGGCACCCAAGATACACCCAAGAGGACATCGAGAGGCCCCCAGGAGTCAATCAGACGCCCCAAAAAGCCTTTCAAAAGTTCCTTAGATGTGAGAGAACACGTTTCACGGGCGCTCGCCTCAGGAATATCCGGCGGCGCGTTTCAAACCGGGGAGTGTCAAAACTAGGGGGACTCCCCTCCTCCCTCAAACCCCCCCTCCCGAACCCCCCCCTCCCAGGGGGGGGGGGCTCAAACCCACCCCCCCCAGCGCCGGCGGCGCCGGCGCTGGCGGCCGCCAGCAGCGCCGACGGCGGGGACGCAGCGACGATGACCAGAGGCAGCCCAAGGAGGGGGGGGTTCAACCCCCCCCCCCTCCCCCTGGCGCCGGCGCCGGCGCTGGCGGCGGTCAGCAGCGCCGGCTGCTGGCGCCTGCGACGGCGGGAACGCAACGACGATTACCACCACTACCACCACCGCCACCACTACCACCACCACCACCGCTTAAACCCACCACCACCACCATCACCAACCCACCACACCACCACCACCACCACCACCACGACAACTACCACCACACCTCACCATCACCAGCACCACCACAAAAACCCACCACCACTACCACCACCACCACCACCACAATCTACCACACCACCACCACCCGCCACAACCACCACCACTACTAGCAGCACAACCCCCCGCCACCACCACAAACCAACACACCACCACCACAAACCACCACCACCGCCACCACCACCACCACCAACACCACGTCCACAAACCACAGCCACCACCACAACCCACCACCACCACCACCGCCACCACAAACCACCACCACACCACCACCACACCACCACAACCACCACCGCCACAACTCACCAGAACCACCACCACTACAAAAACCCACCACCACTACCACCGCCACCACCACAATCTACCACACCACCACCATCACCACCGCCACAACCACCACGACTACTGGCAGCACAACCCACCGCCACCACCACAAACCACCACACCAACACCAACACCACCGCCAAAACCACCACCACCAGCACCACCTCGACAAACCACCGCCACCACCACAACCCACCACCGTCACCGCCACCACAAACCACCACCACCACACCACCACCAAACCACCACCACCACCACGACCCACCACCACCACCACAAACCACCACCACACCACCACCAAACCACGACCACCAAACCACCACCACCACCACCCACCACCACCACCACAACAAACCACCACACCACCACCACCATCACCGCAACCACCACCACCGCCACCACCATTACCACAACCCACCACCACAACCACCACCACCACCACCGTCGTCCTCGTCGACGCTCTCCGCCGCCGCCGTCCCCCGCCGCAGGCGCCGGCGCTGGCCCAGAAAAGAAAATCGTCGTCTCAGCCACCGCCGCCAGCCGCCGCCGACGCAAGCGCCGGCCCGAGGAGAGGGGAAGCAGGGGAGGGAGGGCGGGGGGGGGGGATTTGAACCCCCCCCCCACCTCCGTCACGGGAGGGGGGGAAGGGTCCGGTTCTAACCCCCCCCCTCCAAGCGACCACAGAACGCGCTCTTTCTTAGATGTGCATCCCCGAGGCTCCTGCAGGCTAGGCACGGTGACACGACACTAGACGTTTTCACTCTTATGGGAGTCGGCGAAATGACGTAAGCCTCTTGAAAAGAGAATGTGCTCGTAAGCGTGTGCGCCTTTCAATGTGCAAGACAAACTGTGCGCGCGCTGGGAAGATTCAAACATTGTCTAAGCCGACTTGAAAGGATTCAAGATCCAGGGGCGCGCGCGCGCTGGACCCATTCTACCAGATCGGCGGAATACAAACCTACCTTTAGTAAACCTCCCTCCCCTTAGTGAAAACGGCCTGGGACCGAAACCGACGGATCTGGACCTACAAAAAATGACGGCCGCGACGCCCTCTCGCGAACCGACAACGGCCAATTCCTCAATCGGCGTGTCAGGGTGGGAGTTCTATCCACCTCCGAAGGAATCTGGAAACGCACACGGCCGGATTCACACGTGGAGCATCTGGCAGGCACGCGCGGGATGCGCACTCGGAAGCTCGGCCAGCCCATAGCCTGCGGGGCCGCCGGGGGGCCAAGCCTCGGAAAGACGCCAGGCCACACCTCTTCCCAACTCTCGCCTGGGCCGGACGCCTCATGTGAGCGACAACAACAAAGGGATCTCACGCGAGACGACAGAACGATCTCACGCGGTGCCTCACCGGGCCGCCAGCGCGGCACGCCGCCTCGGAAACGAGGGCGCTTCTGCGCGACCTTACGCGGGCAGTTTAGGCGTCAATGTCAGAAAACGATCCCGTTGTTCGGCGTCGCTCATGTGTACCAAGACATCCGACGATGTGATTCTTCCGAAATGCGGCCACAAGACCGTCACGACCGCTTCCCTGGGGGAAGGTCTGCGGCAGGGGCCAATTTTCGACTGCCCTGGGGCCCGGGGCCCCAGAGGCCAAGATCGAGGAAAACTCGGGGACCTAAATCCTTCCATCTCGTGGGAGATCTGGGTAACAGTCCCCCGACGTCAATCTTTCTTCGCAGCGTCGACCGCAAGACCCGCTCCCCGGGACCAGCTCTCCATCCCGAGCATCTCCTGTTGCGGTCCTGGGGCCTGGCGAGGGCCGCCAGAGCCCCCGAGATGACGCCCGGGCTGCAGCCGCGCGTGCCTGGGGGGGGGGGAGGGAGTACAGTTGGGTCGGGCATGTCCACCTGCAGACGGACACTGGGGCAAAACATTACAAAGAGTTTTTAAACAACAAAAAAACATTAAACCAAAAAAACAAAATGGTCCAGAAGTCGTCCCCAGACTGTTGTTTTCTATTTCTGAATGTTGCCCCTGTAGAGGGCCAGGCCCGATTTGAGAGTACAGGCAGCCCGTCTCACGAGGGTGCGCGGCAGGGACGCGGGGGCCTCGGAGGGCCACGCCAGCGCTCTTCGAAAGAGGCCAGCCAGCGAACGTCGCCGAGAATGGGCCGAAGGGGCAAGGATGCAGGGGCAGCCCTGGGAAGGCTGCCCCTCCTCACTGTGCCAGAAAGCGAAAACATCCACCCCGACACCTCGCCCTCATTCTTCCAGACCTTCCGTGCTGACCTTCCACACTCTTGCGCTTCGTGGGGCGCTGAGTTTTCTTGCGTTTCCCGAGGCCTTCAATAGTTTCAGTGCATCACCTCCCGCGCCTTCCGCAGAGGTCGGAAGGTATGGAAGATGGAGGTGCAGGGACAATAACCACCCCGACACGCGAAGCCGTTTCGCAAACGCATCCAAAGAAGGAATCAGGCAAGGCCGGGCTGTTTAGTAAACGCCTAGGGCCGTATGAAAAAAACGCGCAACAGTCCGGTCCGGGTGGCTTTTCATCCCTTGATGTGCGGGTGGGCCGTGTGGGACATCGTGATGCTTCCCGCGTGTCGCTCCGCATCGGTCGGCCGCGCCCGCCCCGGCCGCGCCCCTGCCGACTGCGGCGGGGGGCAGCTTCTGCCCTGGGCACGCCTCGCGGGTGCTGCCACCTGGGCCTTGGGGCATAGGTGACGTCCAGCTCCAGCTTCGCCTCCCGCAACTCGCCGAGCAGCGCCAGCGCCCGCTGCCAGTCCCCACCTTTCTCGCACGCGCTCATCCCAGCGCTGTAGCTGATCGGGGCTGACCCGTGGACCACGTCCACGAAGTCTGCCCGAACTAGCATCAAACACGGGTCTTACGCGAGATGGCACAGCGGCCTCACTGCGCAACTTACGCGGGCCGCCATCGCGGCACGCTACGTTGGAGACGCGGGCACTTACGCGCGACCTTACGCGGGAAGCTTCATTACGTGCCAGTGTCGGCGAAGACGACCCCATGTTGTTTCGTCGCTCATATGACTGTGGGCATGCGGCCGACAGGCTGACATTGTAACGCGCGGCTCGACCCCCGCATTCTGCGAATGCTACTTCGTGCTGCTGCTTGCTGCCGCTGTCTATTGCGTGATGTTGACAATACTTGCTGCTGCTGCCTGTTGTTGCTACTTGTGGCTGCAGGGGGCTGCTGATGGCCAGTTCTGCTTAGTGCGTGCTGCTGTCCGCTGTCGGCTGCACATCGCTGCTGCTGTGTGATGCCGCTGCTGCCGCATAGTGTGCTGCTGTTTGGCTACAGTCGGGGCGTTGACCTAAGGAACCCTAATTGAGGAACGCGGCCCCTTATTCCAATATGTTAGACTTCGGTTTCCCATGGAAAACCTGGCGAAAACCTGAGGCAAGCTGTGAAACGATCAGGGAGCACCGAGCCCTTCCCCAACGAGAAGGGATCCTTCTTCAGCGCTCCGACTGTGCAGGGTGATGCTCGTCGGTACCTCAGCTTGCTGGCGCAACCCGCCGAGAGGAGAGGACCGAGGAGTCAGGAGATCGAGGAGGGGAGGAAGAGGAGGAAGGGGGGAAGGGGAAGAAGGGGGAGAAAGGGGGAGGAAGGGGGAAGGAAGGTGAGAAAGGGGAAGAGGAAGGGGAGGAAGGGGGAAGGGGGGAAGGGGAGGAAGGGGGAGGAAGGGGGACACACACACATAAATATACACACATAACCCGGATTCCCAATATTTCCCCATATGTTTGGGATGTTCGTTTTCCCCCCCACTTCCCATATTCTCCCATGTTTCCCATGGGGATCGACGATTCACTGCGTCTGTGTGTGCTTTTTCCCCCTCCCGAAGAAGGAGGGGGGGAGAAGCGAGGAGCGATCGGTGAGGAGCGAGGGGGCCGAGAGAGGAGAGGAGCGCCGGCCGAGGAGAGAGAAGGGGGGCGGGGAGGGCGGAGGGGGGAGCCGAGGAGGGAGGAGGCGGGAAGGGGGGGGAGGGACCTCTCGAGGGTCGCCTGGGGCCTCGCGGGGGGAGGTCTCTTGGGAGGTCGCTCGGAGACCTCTCGGGGGCCTCCTGGGGCCTTCTCGCGAAGAGCGACGGCGGGGGAGAGGAGAGGGAAGAGCTCCGGTGGTATCGGAAAGGACGGGGGGCGGTGTCTCGTTGTTATCAAGGTCGACGCTCTCTCACGTTGTCGGGCGCCATGTTTGCCGTTTTGGGGGGATTGCCGCTTCGCCGTGTTCGGATCGTTGCTATCCACTGTTTGTTCGGTGTTCACTGCCGTTGCTCTTCGTAGGTCGAATGTATCTTAATTGGGTTCTGTTTTGGATTGCAAATCTTTTTTTGTTTCTGTTTTGCAGGACCGCAACACGACACGCTGAAAACAGAAAAACATGAAAACATGCCTCCAGCGCTTTTAGGAAGAACTAAATGGAGGATGGAGGCGGGAAAGTCGAGGAGTGACTGACAATGCTGGCGTTGGCTTCCTTCAATGGGCTAATCGCTGAACCCTGAACGATCGCGGCCTCTCGACAACGCGGATCACCCGATGTCGGCTGAGTCTGGGCCACTAGCGGCACTCCACGTTCCCTGGGACCCGACGTCACGAAAAAATCCAACATCGGACAAAAACTCGACTGGAGCACTAGACCACATGCTTCTGCTGCATTTCTCGAGCCGAGTCGATCCGCGAGGGCCCCAAGGCCCGAGACAAAACAGAATCGCCCGTTCTGGAAAAAATGCAGAGTCAACACCTCAGGGTCGAATGACTCGACGTCGGTCGACCCACATCTTCAACGTGTTGACCTCTGGACAGCGTCGACCCCCCGAGGTCTACGCCTACGCCCTTCCCATGGAACCGGTCTGCCATCCCGAGGCGTGCTTTGACGGCCCGTGGGGCCAAGCGAGGTGACGGCTTGGGGGCCTGGCGAGAGCCCCCCCGAAGCCGAAAATGGTCCAAGACCTCCCGTCGTGATGCTTCGGCGAGAGCAAGTGAAGGGAGTCTGGGCCACTGGCGACGCTCAGCCTTGAGCGCCTGCGCTGGTGTAGCCGCTGCGCTGGGACGGTACGGACCTGCCGCGGTGGGCCACGATCGAGGTGCAACGCCGTGGGTGGGAACATCGAGCTGGAATCGGCTACAAATCGCCGATGGATCGGCGATAGGCCCCCGAACGCGAATGCGCACTCTCCTGGACGGGGCGGGATATCGGGCCCCCTCTCGGCGACGAGTGGGTGCTTGGGGGGTCGCTGCATCCCCCCCTGAGCCTTCTCCCCGCCCAATGGACCTCCTCTGGGCTTCGGGTCGCGAGTCGGGTCTCCGGCGGCTGCTCGGGACGAGCCAGGCACCCCGAGGACGCTCGGGGCGAGGCGCAGCAGCGCGGAGGCAACATCCCGAGGCAAGAAAACCGCCCGGTACTTACAAGATCGTCCGGAAAACCTGGCACTTGCGGCGAGAACCCCCCCTTCACGCTCCCCCTAACGTTGGGTCGGGCATGTCCCCCACAGGCGGATTTTGGCAGAACAATGAAAATATTCAAAAAATGCACCATAATGGCCAACAAGAATTCAAAAAGTAGTCCCCAGACAAATTCGTTTTATATTCTTGAATACTCCGCCTGTAGAGGGACAGGCCCGACTAAACCCTAACGCTGGCGTGGCACAAGCTCGAGCGCACGCGTCGGGCGTTGCCTCATAGGGAGGCGACGGATGCACGGGGGAGGGGGGGGGAGAAACGCGCACTTCTCCTGCCCCTTGTGGGTCCCCGGGGGGACCCTTCAGGGCCCCCCCCATTAGGGCACGAAAGGCCTTCACCCCCCCCGGTTCATCACCCCCCCAGTCTCGCCATCGCTCGGACGTGCACCTCCCATGCACTTGTCCGGCCTCGTGCGCCAGTTTTTGTCGCACGATGAGCCCAGATGTGCCGCGATTCCCCTCGCCGAGAAGAAGTGCACACGTCCGAGCGACGCCCAAGCACTCACGCAACGCCCGCACGGGCTGGCGCCGCCGCCGCGCGGCGGGAGGGGGGCGGCGCAGACCCTTGCCGCGGCAGGCGCGGGGCGCGATGGGATCAGGCTCCACCGCCGCACCCCGCATCTCGCCGAGCAGCGCCAGGGCCCGCCGCCACTGCCAGCGCTTCTCGCACGCGCTGATGGCGGCGTTGTAGCTGACTGCGTACGAAGACGAAGCCACGACGAGGACAAAATCGGGTGAAGATAAATCGAAGACCTCTGAGATCCTGGCGGCTCTGGAGGATGTCTCGGGCGCCGCGGCCTTCTCAGAGCGTCCCGGAACGTTCGAGAACGCTCTGCGACGGGTTCGTCCTCGTCCTAGCCCCGCCCGACGCACCGCCCTCGCTCGCGCTGATGGCGCCGTTGTCGCTGACTACGTACCGCCCTCCCTAACAAAAAAAGCTTGACGGAGGCGGGCTTCTGTTGCTCCCATCGTACCTAAGGACCGCATCACCGCATCCCAGAAATAATGTCCAGCACCCAGAACAGTGTCGAAACGGTGCCGAGCGAGTATCTTCCCCCAGGGCCCGAGATGTGAAAGCCCTCAAGCTTCGGTACTTCTTTGGTGCTTCAAACTCTTTCTGGCGATCAAGGCTAAAGCAGGTTGGAACATCATACAAGTGGGGGCCGAACATTTCCCAGACGCCATCAGGGGAGACAGGAGAGTAGTACTCAGATTGTGTGGAGGAGGAAGAGGAGGAGAACGAGGAGGAGAAGGAGGAGGAGGATTAGAGCTTGGATTAGAGCTGGTCTAACGGTGAGCAACGCCCCGGGGATTTGCTACCGCGGGTGAGGAGGAGGAGGAGGAGAAGGAGGAGCAGGAGGAGCAGGAGGAGGAGGAGGCGGAGGAGGAGGAGGAGGGCTCATGTGGTATGCTCTGGGCCTGCTGCGAAGTCCAATGGAGACCATACGGTTCCCGTGGCGGCCCCCTCGATCCCCTTCCAGTGTTGGCGGAGGTGACCGCCGAGCGAGGGTGGGGGGCATGGCTGAGTCTTCCCATCCTCCTCCTCCTCCACCTCCTCCTCATCATCATCATCATCATCATCATCATCATCATCATCAGCAGCAGCAGCAGCAGCATCAGCATCAGCATCATCATCATCATCATCAGCAGCATCAGCATCAGCATCAGCATCAGCATCAGCATCAGCATCAGCATCAGCATCAGCATCACCACCACCACCACCATCATCATCATCATCATCATCATCATCATCAGAATCATCATCATCATCATCATCAGCAGCATCGGTATCATCATCATCATCAACGTCATCATCATCATTATCATCATCATCATCATCATCATCAGCAGCAGCAGCAGCAGCAGCATCATCAACGTCATCAACGTCATCAACATCATCATCATCATCATCACCACCATCATCATCATCATCATCATCACCATCATCATCATCAGGGGCGGGTGGGGGGAAGGGCTGAGTTTCCCCATCAAGCACCCGCTCCAAAAAACCGCAAAGCACAATGAGCGTATGAATGTCACATTTTCATGGGTGGCCAGCGCGGTCCCAGAGCTCTCTGAGGGATCTTTCCTCGGAAGCCTCTTGAAGGCGGCTCTGGAAGCGTCGTGGAGACCCATGGGGGGCTCTTGCCCCCTGTGGAACCTGTCATGCGCAGCCTGCGAGCGGGCTCGGTCCGACGGAGGGCCCCGAGGCGCCCGACTCCGGGCGACCGACGCCGTCGGGGGTGCAGACGCGCGGCGCCCAGACCCGAGGACCCTCGAGCGGCACGCACCGGGGGCCGCAGCCCTCGTGGACCCGGCGTTCGGCTCCAGCCTCGCCCCGCGCATCTCGCCCAGCAGCGCCAGCGCCCGCTGCCACTGCCCGGCCTTCTCGCACGCGCTGATCCCGGCGCTGTGGCTGACCAGGGCTGGCCAGCGGTCGTCGTCGTCGTCGTCGTCGTCGTCGTGAAATCGTCGTCGTCGTCGTCGTCGTCGTCGTCGTCGTCGTCGTCGTCGTCGTCGTCGTCGTCGTCGTCGTCGTCGTCTTCTGGGATCTTGGCGTCGCGATTTTGCACAACTGGCGATCTTGTGTCGTCTTGGGCCCCCTGGAGCGTCAACGGGCGATTTGGCCCCCTGTTTCGAATGCGAAGTTCAAGGTTTTCGGAACCTGTCGTCCATCCTCAGAGGCTGTCCAGCCTCGAGGTACGTTCCGACAGCTGCGCCTCGCCGACGGCATTCCGGGTAAGCACGGATCGCCCCGATACGCCACGAGCAGATACATATATATATATATATATATATATATACATATATCAATACACATGTGTATACACATATATATATATATATGTATATACTATGCATACGTATGTGTACATATATGCACATGCAAGTATACACAGACACCCTCCGACGAACTCTGCATGCGCCTTCAGGGAGGGTGGGGTGCATAAAGTCGCTGGCAGTGGTGATTGATACACCGCCACCCTCCCCCCAGGAGGCCCACGAACATCTCATTAGAGGGTGTCTGTCTATCGTTGGCGGCGCGCACAAGGGGGTGAAGGGGAGAGGGCTTCTTAGAAGAAGGAGGCTGCTTCTTAGAAGGCGGAGGCCCTGTATCTAGAGATAAGGCCCGCGCCTTCTGAGAAGCAGAGGTGCTCCTAAGAAGCCCTCCCCCGTCCCCTCAACCCCCTCTGCGCGTGGTTGATATCGTTTGCGGAAGATCGAGAGGCGCCCAAGGGTGCCCGGATCGTCCCGCACGGCCTCCGGGTGGGGGGGGCGGCCCGCCAGGGGGGGGGGGAATTGGGAAGGGGGCAGGCCCAGAGAGCAGCTCTCGAATCCCCGTGGCGCCCAACAGCGCGTCCGACGTCGCGCAGCGCGGACGTGGACGCGTTCCCGTCGCGTGGCGCCGCAGGGCGCTGCTGGGCGCCACTTGGGAGCTATACGGCGCTATCGGGCGCCATTCGGCGCTTTTCGCTGATAGACATCCGGTAAAAGACGAGCAGGGGCGGTCGGACCGACTCTGAAAATAACAGCCACTGCGCCCTCACGAAAACCGAAAACGGCCAATTCACCAATCGACGTGTCACTGTTGGGGGTTCTGTCCGACCCCGAAGATCACGGCCCGAAAACCTGTCTGGACACCCGAAATGGGTACCGAAAGAATGGGCACAATGCCCAACAACAAATGTTGTCCCAAACCAACAGCGGCCGCTGTTGGGCAGGCGGCCTCCTGTCTCGAATGGACACGGGCCGCGGCGGCGTGGACAGCGAGTCCTGTTCAGAATGAACAGGAACTGCTGTTGGGCATCGTACCAATTCTTTCCGTGCCCATCTCGGGCGTCCAGAACCTGAGGGGGTGGGACCGACGCTGAGATCCCGGCGTCGCGATTTTCCACAACGGGCGATCCTGCCTCGCGTCGGATCACCGGGGCCCTCGCGGTCCGACCCGGCTCTCGCGGAGAGAGGGGGGTTTCCAGGGCTCCGGTCGAGTTCTTTGGCAATGGTGCAAATGCTTCTGCGATGTTGGATGCTCAGTTTAAGTCGGGCATGTCCCCCTACAGGCGGATTTTGGAGAAAAATACTCAGAGATGGTTCAAAAATCAGCACAAACATCGTCCCCATGCTGTTTTATGACTGATTTTGAAAATCCCTCCTGTGGAGGGAAAGGCCCGACTTAAGGCTCAGTCTGGGGACCCTCTGAGAGACACTCGCTCCACTCGTGCGTCGAAGCTGCGTCGAACGTCCGTCGATGTGAGTCGATCCTGAGACGACGCTGACTGAAACCTGAGTCGAACCTGAGTCGAACTTCAGTCGAACTTGAATCGAAAAGGAATCGAACCAGAGTCAAACAGATCCGCTAGGTGGGTCCCAGGAAGGTCACCCAAACGAGCATCTACTTGCCGTCGCTCGGACGTCCATTTCCGGGTTTCGTGCGTGTTTTGCTCGATGGTCCAGGATACTCTCGCCGAGAAAAAATGCACACGTCCGAGCGATGCCAGGCTAAGAGATGACATCGGGCTCCAGCTTTGCCTTCCAAACGTCGCCGATCGCTGCCACGGCCCGTTGCCACTGCTCGGCCTCCTCACGCGCGCCGCCAGTGGCAGCGTCGCCGCCGATGGCGTCGCGCGCGAGCCTCGCAACGCAGGCACTGCTGAGGTCGGTGAGCAGCGACAGGGCTGGCTGCCACTGCCCGCCCTTCTCGCACGCGCCGATTCCGGCGAGGTAGCTGATGTCGTCGGGCTCCCACTGTTCCTCCAGCTCGCCGAGCAAGAGCAGCGCCTGCTGCCATTTCCCACTTTTCTCACACGCGCTGATCCCAGCATTGTAGCTGATGAGGTTCGGATCCAACTCTGCCGCGCGCGACTCTCGCAACACTGCCAGCGCCCATTGCCATTGGTTGCCTTTCTCGCAGGCGCTGATCGCAGCATTGTAGCTAATGAGGTTGGGTTCCACATTCTCCTTCCGCATCTTGCTGACCAGCCACAGAGCCTGCCGCCACTGCGCGCCTTTCTCGCACGCGCTGATTCCAGCGCTGTAGCTGACAAGAGTCGGCCCGTTGACTACCGTCCACATGAGCACGCACGTATGAATGTTCCACTGCACACAGCTATCGGCCCCCAGTGCCACCGAGGATGGATCCGAGGCGAAGATCGGGAGCGGCCAAGAGGGGGGCGTCCAAGAGGGGGGGGTGCAAATCATGACCGGCGGCATGTGCGCGGCCCAGCGGGGAGGCCGGGGAAGTAGTGAAACAAGAAGAGGCGCCATGAAATCTGGGGAAATATCATGGCCCGCGCCATGAGATCCACCCCCCCCTAGTCATCACCCCCCTCTTTTCCGCCCCCGAGATTCGAGGCGAAGAACTACTCCCCAAGATTCCCCATGGGATGCGGGGACCCGTGGGGCCCCTCCACGGCGGGGACGTACCCATAACCGCCACCTGGGGCATAGCTCTTCGGAGCCTCGGCAAGCGTTGGACATGGACATGCTCGGCCCCCCCCAAGGCCAGCAATTATCCGTGCCCCCCCCCCCCTGCCGAGGCCGCCGAAGAGCGATTCCCTGGACGGTGGTTCTGGCTTGGATCCCCGCCTCGGAGCTGGCCCCAGCCGCCCTCCCGGGGCGCAGCACCGCTCGCAAAGCACGGCCAGGATCGGCCCGCATCGCATCGGGAGACCGCGCTGGACCGGAGTGCGCGTCGGATCGGGCAGCACCGGCACGGGGTCGGCATCGCATCGGCTCGGCCGCGCAGGTGTGCACAGCACAGCGCTCAGGCCAGCATCGGAAGCGCCTCGGATCGAGCTGGCAAGGGGCGGATCGACCGCACCGACACGGGCACCGAGCTGCCGACGCATGTGCGAGGCGGGGGGATGTATCCGTATACGCCGCCCGGGAACCGACGCTCTGGGGGTCCAGCGGGCGGCGGCTATGGATATCCTTTGGCCCCGGGGTGCCCGAAGATGTCCACATCCACCGTCCCCCCTCGAGGTCTCCGGATATCGATCCTCCAGGCGGTGGTTACGGCAAGCTCGTGTCGCGACGACCCCGGCATTGGTCTCTGACACCGCGTCGGTCGCTGCACTTTGAATACGAGAACGGCGACCATGCACCGTACCATGCCCGGACTCCGTTCAGGCCCCATCCCAACGCGGTACGGTGCACAGTTTGGGGGTTCCTAAGGGCCGATATATCTATGCTTAAGTCGGGCCTGTCCTCCTACAGGGAGATTTTCAACGGAAAATGAAAAATACCCCAAAAATATTCAAAAAATAATCCAAAAATGGTCTGGGGACTATTTTTGAGTATGTTTTGACCTTTTGGGGGTACTTTTGGGGAATGTTTTATTTTTCGTCGGAAATCCCCCCTGTAGGGGGACACGCCCGACATAAATCTATGCACCGAACCACTCCTGGGTCGCAGAGCGACAACGCCTCGGGAGACGCCAACGCGGTGCGGTGCACAACACCTCGTCCGCGGATCGAACGATCGGCGGCCTGCCGATCGCCCGGTCGTTCCGTGTGGGGCGATTCTGGGCGGCTGGCGGCCTTCAGCCTCGAACGCCCGCGGCGGGGTCGCCGCCAGTCGACTCGGCGCAAACCGACCGCGCTTGCACATGAGGTGAGTTCCCCCCCCCCCGGGGCATGGAGGAAGAAGAGGAGGAGGAGGAGGAGGAGGAGCATGAGGAGGAGGAGGAAGAGGAGGAGGGCATGGAGGAGGAGGAGGAGGAGGAGGAGGAGAGAGGAGGGCATGGATGAGGAGGAGGAGGAGGAGGAGGAGGAGGAAAGAGATAGCACCGACAGACTCAAAAAAGACGGCCACAGCCAGAGATGCCCTAAAACATGTCGCGCAAGCCCCAAGAAGCTCTCAGTAGAAGAAGAAAACCACGCAAACAAAAACTTTAAGCGCTCCGCGCTGAATTCTTGAATCCGCGCTGGACCCCCCTCCCTGGAACGCGGAGCGCGCCAGGGGCGGCGCTGGAGGCGCCGCCAGGGGGGCCCAGGCGCGGATCCAAGAAATCCGCGCGGAGCGCCAACAGTGTATGTTCATGTGTTTTTTTCTTCGACTCCGAGCATCCTCCTCCTCCTCCTCCTCCTCCTCCTCCTCCCCATGCTTAAGATCATGTCGTGCAAGCCCCAAACATCTCTCAGAGCCTCTGCCCATGAGTCTGCAGGCAGGTCGGGGCGCCTCGCCGCTGCCGGCTGCCGGGCGCCGCTCCTCGTCGGGTCTGGGCCCGTGCGCGGCCAAGGCCCGGCGTGGCCAGCAGCGACCCCACTCGCTCACTGCTCGGAGCTCCCTGTGGTGGCACGACTCGGAGAAAAAGGAGGACATAAGAACAAACATGATAGTAAGAAAAAGTATAACACTAGTAATAATTGAATAATCAGAATGATAGCCATAATCAGAGAAAGTGGTCATACAAATCATAAGGATCAGAATAAGAAACGGTATAAGCGTAAACACTGTTGAAGCTCCGCGCGGACTTCTTGGATCCGCGCTGGATGCCCCCCTCCCTTGCTTCTGGAGCACGCCAGGGGCGGCGCCGGAGGAGCCGCCAAGGGGCCCCAGCGCAGACCCCCAGCAATCCGCGCGGAACGCCGAACATCTATGCTTACACCGTGCTTTCTTCGAAGGATGGGTGAGCGCCGAAGACGTCCGGCTCCAGCTTTGCCTCCCACATATCGCTAGACAGTGACAGCGCCCGTTGCCACTGCGCGCCCTTCTCGCAGGCGCTGATCCCGGCGCTGAAGCTGACGACGGTGCACTCCGACCTCGCCCTCCTCGCCTCGCCGAGCAGCGACAAAGCTCGCCGCCACTGCCTGCCCTTCTCGCACGCGCTGATCACAGCGTTGCAGCTGCTCACGTCGGGCTTTAAATTCTCCACCCGCATCTCGCCGAAGAGCCACAGAGCTCTGTACCACTCGCCGCTCTTCTCGCAGGCGCTGATCACGGCGCAGTAGCTGCTGACGTCTGGCTCCACCTTCGCCCCGTACGCCTCGCTGAGCAGCCACATAGCATGCTGCCACTGCATGCCCTTCTCGCACGCGCTGATCCCAGCGCTGTAGCTGATGACGTCTGGCTTTAATTTCGCTCGACGCATCTCGCCTAGCAGCCACAGTGCATGCTGCCACCGCTCGCATATGCCGCACGCGCTGATCCCAGCGTTGTAGCTTGTGTCGTCGACATTCAACCTCGCCTCCCACATCTGATTGAGCAGCGACAGAGCCTGCTGCCACTGCCTGCCTTTCTCGCAAGCGCTGATGCAAGCGTTGTAGCAGACGACATTGAACTCCAACGTCTGTTCCCAAATCCCGGTAAGCAAAGAGAGAGCCTGCTGCCAGTGCCCAGCCTTCTCGCACGCGCTGATCCCAGCACTGTAGCTGATGACGCTGGGCTCCAACTTCGCCTTCGCAATTTCGACCAGCAAAGACAGAGCCAGCCGCCACTCTCCGCATTTCCCACACGCGCTTGCAGCTCCATTGAAAGTGACTAGCTAGGGCGGACCCGTGGACTACACCCACGAAAGATGTTCGAACAAAAATCGTGGGGTCTGGGCGGGGATGTCACCGGAAGGCTTTCATGATGGCGTTGGGCGGCGTCATTTTCGCCGCCGTCTCCGCGCGACTCTGGGCTTTGAGAACATGGGGCACTGCACTCCCATGAGGCCTCCGATTACACCAAAGCAAAAAAACAATCAAAAGATGGTTTGAAATGGGATCGATAAAGAAATCGATAAGAAGATCGACCGGGAACCTGGGAACCCGGGAACCCGGAACTCACCGAAACCTGCCTGGAACCAATGACCAGGAACCCGGGAACCCCGCTGGCTACCAAAATCGGCGGGAACCTTTCGCCAAATCTTTCAATTTCCCCTAGGACCCCTTCAGTGCAAGCACTGATTGGGGAATGTATCTCGCCTCACTCGGGCGGCAGCGGCGAAGGGCGCCCTCTAGCTGCGAGGCAACAGCAAAGGGAATCAACGCCCGTGGTGCTGTGTATGTTCCCGCGTTCGTGGGTGGCAAAGACGCTTCCCCTGGACCCTCTGGGGTGTGCATTTGGGGTCTTCTTTGGATTCTTGAGCTTGTGGGACCCTCTGCCTCCAGGCCCCAAGCGCCCCCCCGGGGAGCCCCACATGCTTCGAAGCGCCCCGAAAGGCCACCAGAACCAGTCTTAGGTCGGGCATGTCCCCCTATAGGCGGATTGTGGACGAATCTTAAAAAATACCCAAAGCATAACCACCCCCCAAAAAATGTATGAAAAAACGTCCCCATACTAGTTGTTTGACTATTTTTGAAGATTCTCCCTGTAGAGGGACAGGCCCGACTCAAAACCAGTGCTAGGAAACCCATGGGCGAGGTCGGTGACGCCCAAAGGCACTGGGCATCTCGTACGGCCGACTACACGGGACAGAACGGTGAACCTGAAAGTCAGAGCATGGACACAGGCCGCGCCCGTTTCGGCGCTGTCTCCGCGCGTTTCTGGGACCAAGGCATTTTGGGAACTGTACTCACCTCACCTGTCGGCAGCGACAAAAGGTGCCCTGGCTCTGCGAGACAATATTGAGTGGAATAAGAATTACCCTGGCGAAGGACCCAACCAGATGCAGATGTGGGTACCGCAATTCTGAATATCTTCTTCGGTGAAGCTCCCTATGGGGCCACGAACCGCTGCACTGGGTGGGGGGGCACGCATGCGGGCGGTACCACTGGTGCCGTCGGTGGAGCTCCCTATGGGGCCACGAAGCGCTGTACTAGGTGGGTGTAAATGCCCAATGTGGCGTGTGGGACGCATGCGGGCGGTCCCACTGGGGGCTCCGGTAGAGGTCCCTTATGAGGCCACGAAACGCTGTAATGGGTGGGCGGAAATGCCAAATTGGGCGTGTGGGGCGCATGCGGGCGGTCCCACTGG
>CAUYUJ010016367.1:169131-187741 GCA_963575745.1 Prorocentrum cordatum
AGCCAGCGTGGATTCATGTGCGTGTACGTCCTCCTCTCGCTCCTGACCTGTTGCGCCCTGCGACGCGCGTGCAGGGGTCCACTCGGGTCGGGCGAAAGGGGGGGATAGCCAAGGGGGCTTGAGAATCAGCTCAGGTAACTGATTTTCCCGGCGCCTCCCCGCGCCGGAAGCGGCTATGTATCGAGGAATGGGCCCCTCGGTGAGGCCGAAACCAGCTGCATGCAGCATGCAGCAAATTTCGCAACCCCCCCTTCCCAAGCCCCCCTTTTCGCCCGGCCCGATCCACGCGCCGCGCCGGCCCACGTCCGCCGAGGCGCCCCGCCGTCGGAGCCGCAGCGGCGCCCCAGTGGCCTCGGCGTGCCGCTGGGCCGTCCCCGGGGGAGCCGGGCTCGGCTCGAGGCCCTGGCCGCCCGCCTGCTGGCTCCCAGGCCGAGAGCCTCGTGCACCTGGAGCTCTTGGCCCAATCAGAAGGCGAAAACCCACCCCCACCCCCAGTCCCGACCCCCCAGATCGCGGGCTCGGGGGTGGGCGTCGGGACTGGGGGTGGGAGTGGGTTTTTCGCCTTCGAGCGGGTCGGCCTCGGTCAAGTCTTGCCGTGGACCTCTCCCCCGAGCTCTCACAGGACCCAAAAGCCCGAGTTAAGAGGCTGGCTGTGGAGCCCCATGACGGCACCAGAAAAGGGCGGGCCCGAGAGCGGGAATCACGGACCAAGAATTCGAGCCTTCTGCCCGGCAGGCCCCCCTTGCCTTCTCGAGTCGCTGCCACCCAGAATGCTGCGCTTGCAATGTGGGGGCATTGCCGGAGGCAGTTGCCAGATTCAGCTGGACGTCTTTGCATGGTTGTCCCTCTTCGAGCCACTGTACTCTTAGGCCGGGCATGTCACCCTACAGGCGGAATTTAGACGGAAAAGATAAAACACATTAGCCTGACGAAGGACCCAACCATGTGCAGTTGCGAGTACCGCATTGTGGGTACCGGTTTCGGTGAAACTTCTATGGGGCCACGAAACTTGTGAGGGGTGCGCCGACATTGGTGGCGCGGACGCATGTGGACACCGCCACTGGGGCCTTCGGTGTAGCTCCCTATGGGGCCACGAAACGCTGCCCTGGGCGAGGGAGACGCATGCGAACTGCACCATTGGGACCTTCGCTGGAGCTCCTTATGGGGCCACGAAGCGCTGTCATGGGTGGGGGCGACGCATGCGAACTGCGCCTCTGGCGCCTTCGGTGGAGCTCCCTATGTGGCAACGAAAAGCTGCCCTGGGTGGGGGAACCGCATGCGAACACCCCCACTGGGGCCTTCGGTGGAGCTCCCTATGGGGCCACGAAACACTGTCCTGGGTGGGGGAACCGCATGCGAACACCCCCACTGGGGCCTTCGGTGGAGCTCCCTATGGGGCCACGAAACACTGTCCTGGGTGGGGGAACTGGGGCGCATGCGGGCACCCCCACTGGGGCCTTCGGTGGAGCTCCTATGGGGCCACGAAACGCTGAAACCGCATGCGGGCACCCCCACGGGGCCTTCGGTGGAGCTCCCTATGGGGCCACGAAACGCTGCCCTGGGTGGGGAACCGCATGCGAACACCCCCACTGGGGCCTTCGGTGGAGCTCCCTATGGGGCCACGAAACGCTGCCCTGGGTGGGGGAACCGCATGCGAACACCCCCACTGGGGCCTTCGGTGGAGCTCCCTATGGGGCCACGAAACGCTGCCCTGGGTGGGGGAACCGCATGCGAACACCCCCACTGGGGCCTTCGGTGGAGCTCCCTATGGGGCTACGAAACGCTGCCCTGGGTGGGGGAACCGCATGCGAACTCCCCCACTGGGGCCTTCGGTGGAGCTCCCTATGGGGCCACGAAACGCTGCCCTGGGTGGGGGAACCGCATGCGAACACCCCCACTGGGGCCTTCGGTGGAGCTCCCTATGGGGCCACGAAACGCTGCCCTGGGTGGGGGAACCGCATGCGAACACCCCCACTGGGGCCTTCGGTGGAGCTCCCTATGGGGCCACGAAACGCTGCCCTGGGTGGGGGAACCGCATGCGAACACCCCCACTGGGGCCTTCGGTGGAGCTCCCTATGGGGCTACGAAACGCTGCCCTGGGTGGGGGAACCGCATGCGAACACCCCCACTGGGGCCTTCAGCTGGGAATGGGGCCACGAAACGCTGCCCTGGGTGGGGGAACCGCATGCGACAACCCCCACTGGGGCCTTCGGTGGAGCTCCCTATGGGGCCACGAAACGCTGCCCTGGGTAGGGGAACCGCATGCGAACACCCCCACTGGGGCCTTCGGTGGAGCTCCCTATGGGGCCACGAAACGCTGCCCTGGGTGGGGGAACCGCATGCGAACACCCCCACTGGGGCCTTCGGTGGAGCTCCCTATGGGGCCACGAAACGCTGCCCTGGGTGGGGGAACCGCATGCGAACACCCCCACTGGGGCCTTCGGTGGAGCTCCCTATGGGGCTACGAAACGCTGCCCTGGGTGGGGGAACCGCATGCGAACACCCCCACTGGGGCCTTCGGTGGAGCTCCCTATGGGGCCACGAAACGCTGCCCTGGGTGGGGGAACCGCATGCGAACACCCCCCACTGGGGCCTTCGGTGGAGCTCCCTATGGGGCTACGAAACGCTGCCCTGGGTGGGGGAACCGCATGCGAACACCCCCACTGGGGCCTTCGGTGGAGCTCCCTATGGGGCCACGAAACGCTGCCCTGGGTGGGGGAACCGCATGCGGGCACCCCCACTGGGGCCTTCGGTGGACTCCCTATGGGGCCACGAAACGCTGTCCCTGGGTGGGGGAACCGCATGCGGCACCCCCACTGGGGCCTTCGGTTGGAGCTCCCTATGGTCTGCCCTGGGTGGGGGAACCGCATGCGAACACCCCCACTGGGGCCTAGCTCCCTATGGGGCTACGAAACGCTGCCCTGGGTGGGGGACCGCATGCGAACACCCCCACTGGGGCCTTCGGTGGAGCTCCCTATGGGGCCACGAAACGCTGCCCTGGGTGGGGGAACCGCATGCGAACACCCCCACTGGGGCCTTCGGTGGAGCTCCCTATGGGGCTACGAAGCGCTGCCCTGGGTGGGGGAACCGCATGCGAACACCCCCACTGGGGCCTTCGGTGGAGCTCCCTATGGGGCCACGAAACGCTGCCCTGGGTGGGGGAACCGCATGCGAACACCCCCACTGGGGCCTTCGGTGGAGCTCCCTATGGGGCCACGAAACGCTGCCCTGGGTGGGGGAACCGCATGCGAACACCCCCACTGGGGCCTTCGGTGGAGCTCCCTATGGGGCTACGAAACGCTGCCCTGGGTGGGGGAACCGCATGCGAACACCCCCACTGGGGCCTTCGGTGGAGCTCCCTATGGGGCCACGAAACGCTGCCCTGGGTGGGGGAACCGCATGCGAACACCCCCACTGGGGTGGAGCCCCTATGGGGCCACGGCTGGGTGGGGGAACCGCATGCACCCCCACTGGGGCCTTCGGTGGAGCTGGGGCCACGAAACGCTGCCCTGGGTGGGGGAACCGCATGCGAACACCCCCACTGGGGCCTTCGGTGGAGCTCCCTATGGGGCCACGAAACGCTGTCCTGGGTGGGGGAACCGCATGCGGACACCCCCACTGGGGCCTTCGGTGGAGCTCCCTATGGGGCCACGAAACGCTGCCCTGGGTGGGGGAACCGATGCATGCGAACACCCCCACTGGGCCTTCGCTCCCTATGGGGGAAACGCTGCCCTGGGTGGGGGAACCGCATCACCCCCACTGGGGCCTTCGGTGGAGCTCCCTATGGGGCTACGAAACGCTGGGGTGGGGAACCGCATGCGAACACCCCCACTGGGGCCTTCGGTGGAGCTCCCTATGGGGCCACGAAACGCTGCCCTGGGTGGGGAGCCGCATGCGAACACCCCCACTGGGGCCTTCGGTGGAGCTCCCTATGGGGCCACGAAACGCTGCCCTGGGTGGGGGAACCGCATGCGAACACCCCCACTGGGGCCTTCGGTGGAGCTCCCTATGGGGCTACGAAACGCTGCCCTGGGTGGGGGAACCGCATGCGAACACCCCCACTGGGGCCTTCGGTGGAGCTCCCTATGGGGCCACGAAACGCTGCCCTGGGTGGGGGAACCGCATGCGAACACCCCCACTGGGGCCTTCGGTGGAGCTCCCTATGGGGCCACGAAACGCTGTCCTGGGTGGGGGAACCGCATGCGGGCACCCCCACTGGGGCCTTCGGTGGAGCTCCCTATGGGGCCACGAAGCGCTGCCCTGGCCCCACAGCCCGAGATCCCGCCGCCACCGCACCCCCCCGAGATCCAGGCGCCCCACAGGTTTCGCAGCGGGCGATTCCGCCCTGCTTCTCGCCCGGAGGCCCTCACGGACCGATCCGGCTCAAGAGATGCCGCGGAAGGATGGGGATCTGCCGACCCCTGTCAATGCAAACCCGGGTCAGGTCAGGCCTTGCAGGATCCTGCAGGATCCCGCAGGATCCTGCAGGATCCTGCACCCAAGCCTGGGTGGGCAGGTGCGCCCCTGGCTCTGCAGGAGCCTGCAAGATCCGGCGCTCTGACTGACCCCCGTTTGCATGGACCCTGGACCCACAGACACGCGACGCCCTGATTTCTTCAATACGCGGTCCCCAGAAACCCCGACCCTTTCCTCGAGACGGTTTTTTTCATCCTGCGTCGTTTCTTGGCGGTCCGAAAGCCCGGCGAGGGCCCCCAGAGGCCGCAAACACCCGAAAAGCTATCTCCCAAGAGCCCCGAAGAACGACGGAGTCCAGGGCTCTGGCCGAGGTTCTCCACGATGCTGCAGTGCCCCCGCGGCGTCGGAGCACAGGGGGTCTGCACGTTGCGCGCGCGCAGGGGCCCGAGCTCCAGGCTCAGGCCCTCCTCCTCCTCCTCCTCCTCCTCCTCCTCCTCCTCCTCCTCCTCCTCCTCCTCCTCCTCCTCTCCTCCTCCTGTTCCTCCTCCTCCTCCTCCTCCTCCTCCTCCTCCTCCTCCTCCTCCTCCTCCTTCTCCTCGTCCTCCACAGTTGCACAATACGAATACGACTTTGCTCTCCCCTGATGACGTCCGGGAGACATCCGGCCCCCCTCCGCGCACTGGCTTTTTACACACCAGATTCCTGGGAAATGGGTTTTCGCTTGGGTGTTTGTGTCAAAATGCGGCTCCCGGTGAAGCGCTGGCCCCATTTTTGCGCCTTTGGTTGTTCAAAATCGTGCTCCCGCTGCAGCGCGGGCGTTGTTGGTCCTTCCACATCGGCCCCAAAATCAAAAGGAAAACGAAAAACCGTCAGAAGTGATCACACATTCGGCGTCGATTCGTTAATTGTCTGGGCCACAGAAGCCCTCCCACTTTGGGGCGTCGCCGTCTTCAGGACGTATCAAGCAGAAGCCCCGTTTCTGCTTTGAGAAGGCAATGTTGGAAGCAGAGCCAGCGGGTGCTCTCCATCAGCCCCGCCTTGTGTGGAGCTTGTCGGAGAGCCCACGGAGCTAGACATGGAGCCGCGACTCCAGACCAGCCCAGACCTCTCCAAGACTACCCACGTACCCTCCAAAGAACCCGGCGGCATGCTATGACGGCTGTGCGGTGTTGCGTCCTGCGCCGCTGTGCGATGCCTTGCTTTGCGTTGCATACCTTGTGATGCAATGTTTCACTGCCCAATGCCACGCCATGCTATGGCATGCTACGCTCTGTCGTGCTCTTCTACGCAGTACCATGCCGTGCTCTAGCATGCATCGCGTACCCGATCGCGATCATTGCCCTGCTCGACATCCGACTGTGCGAACACAAAGGATATCTACGCCATGGTAAGGGATGGGTGGGAGGGGTAGGACGTCAGATATGACGCAAGCGCACCTGGCTTTTCCTCCTCCACCTTTCCCTCCTCCTCCCTCTCCCCCTCCCCCTCCCCCCCTCCTTCTCCTCCTCCTCCTCCTCCTGTTCCTCCTCCTCCTCCTCCTCCTCCTCCTCCTCCTCCTCCTCCTCCTCCTCCTCCTCCTCCCTGAAGGCGCTGGGGACCCGCTGCGAGGCGCCTGGAGCTTGGGCCCCAGACTGGCCCTGCGCCAAGGCCGCGGCCCAGAAAATCCGTGTCGGCCGCGCTGAGTGCCCCGCGCAAAGATGACGTCGGGCTCCACTTTCGTCTCTCGCATGCCGCAGAGCAGCGCCAGAGCATGCTGCCACTGCCTGCCTTTCTCGCACGCGCTGATGCCAGCGCTGTAGCTGATGACGTCCGGCTCCACTTTCGACCTCCCCATGCTGGTGAGCAGCGACAGAGCCTGCTGCCACTGCCCGCCCTCCGTGCACGCGCTGATCCCAGCGTTGCATCCGACGACGTTGGGCTCCAACTGCGCCTCCCGCATCTCGCCGAGCAGCGACAGAGCCCGTTGCCACTGCTCGCCCTTCGCACACGCGCTGATGCCAGCGCTGTAGCTGATGGCATCGGGCTCCACCGTCGCATCCCGCATCATGCTGATCAACGACATGGCATGCTGCCACTGCCTGCCCTTCTCGCAGGCGCTGATCCCGGCGCTGTAACTGAGCTGCACGGGCGAACCGGTCTGGATTCTATCCCAGGGGGGGAGAGGCGCGGGCAAGGGCGGAGCGTGGGGGGGGGGGATGAGGATGAACTTCATGGATTGGGGGGGGATGAGGATGACGAGGAGGACGAGGAGAAGCAGGAGGAGGAGGGGGGGGCGGAGGAGGAGCAGGGGCAGGAGGAGGGGGGGGAGGGGGGAGGGTGCGAGGGCCCACGCCGATCGGCAGGAACAGAGAGGAGCCAAACGACGATCCCGTGTCTGCGCCCGTGTTCTCTGCCCCCCCCCCCCCCCGGCAGAGCCCGTCCCGCGGCACCCCCCTCGGGGGCCGCAGGCCGAGAGGGCTCCGCGGGGGCCTCCGGCTATAGGTCGGGCACGTCCCCCTGCAGGCGGATCTCGGCCGACGAGTGTGCAAAAAGGTCAGAGATGCCCAAACATTCTCCAAAGATGCGCACAGCACGCACGCACGCACGCACGCACGCACGCACGCACGCACGTAAGCACGCACGCACGCACGCACGCACGCACGCACGCACGCACGCACGCACGCACGCACGCACGCACGCACACACACACACACGCACGCACGCACGCACATACACACAAAACACTGTACCCCGATGTTATATTCGTCAATGCCATTTCTGGACATGCCTCCCGTAGGGGGACAGGCCAGACGTCACCCCAGGCCCGAGACCCCGCCCAGACACGCCCGCGACGCGCCAGTCTCTGCTCGTGACGTGGGCGCCCCCCCCCCCACCCGGGAGGTCTGGGCGACCCCCCTGGGCGATCGGCACTTTCGGCGGCGAGCGAGCGGGAGGGGGGGGAAGTTTGGGGTTCGAGGCTCCAGGCTTTCCGGCGTTCGCGTCGGATCTCGGCGATTGCCCTGCACCAAGACGCCTGCCAGCACCCGCGCCTCGCCGAGGGCCTTCCGGGGGGGGGCCCGGATCGTCCCGAGCGGCCGCGGGAGACCCGAGCGATGTGACGATCCAGAAATCTCCATTCGGCATTCAGCGAGGGGGGGGAGAGCGAGGAGGAGGCCGTGGCAGAAGGCGGCGGCGCTTCTCGGGAGCCCTCGCGCCTCCTGAGAAGACTTCTGCATCTTCGGGGGGGGGGGCTTCGAGAACTTCTTCGGAGGCCGGGGGACTTCCGAGCCGTCTGAGGAGGCCTGCCCCTTCTCACTTTCCGCCGGGCTCGCCGCCGCCATGTTATGGGACGCGCAGGGACATACCAGAGGCACGCGTCCGATCCGAACAGATAATGCGTCCGATCCGAACAGATAATACAAGCATCTTGTAGTATGTCGCTTTCCGAGCAGTATGGCCAGAAGGTGCCCGCCACGGAGCTTACAATAGAAGATTCCTCGGCGCTCGCGTCGCCCCGTTGCGGGCGACGCACACATAGTACTAGTCTGTTTGAGTGGCGCCGATGTTGTCCGTGCTCCTGCTCACGCTCCGACCCCACGCGGGGGTAGAGCGACGGCATGCATAAGATTCTGGCCTCCGGAGCAACTTCTTTTATCCATGCCCTGCTTCCCCTAGGCGCCCGGAGTGGGGGGCAGCAGCAGTGGTATGGATCGAGCGTCGGTCGTCGACTCCATAGGCCCGATTCTCATCCTTCGGGGAGACGTAAAACTCGGGTTAGGGGGACTCGGGTTGGCCCGACGGGGCCATCATAAAAATGGCGCGACCCAGTCTGAGATTCGACGCGGGCTCCCGCTGCAAACATCCCACGAAAACTGGACCGTCAAGATCCAGGACGCGCACGTCAGAAAACGCCCGCAAACCCGAGTTCTTACTCGAGTCTTACGTTTCCCCGAATCATGAGCAGTGAACTGACGGTCCCAGGACCCGTCGAGGGAGGAGGAGGGAGGAGGGAGGAGGGGGGAGGAGGGGGGGGGGAGGAGGGAGGAGGGAGGAGGGGCCTCTGGAGTTTGTCGTTGGAGCCGCGGACCTCCGGCAGGGCGAGGCCGCCCGTGGCACAGCAGGGGCGGCGCCAGGACCTCGGGGGTCGGGCCAGGGCCCCTCCCGGCAACGCCCGACGACGATGGCGGCGGCGACGGGCGCTGGCAAGGCCCTCGAGAGCCTCCGCTGGCCCTCCGAGAGCATGCGGGGGCCTCCGGGAGGCCTCCGCGGCTCTCCGAAGGGAGGGATCCGGCTCGAGAAATGGGGCGGAAAAGCTGGGGTCCAGGGCTCTGGCAAAGGTTCTTCAACGTGTTCCAATGCTTCCATGACGTCTGATTTTTTGGGGTCGTCTTCGTCTTCGTGTTCGTCTTCGTCATCCCAGGAGTCGTGAGTCGTCGTCGTTGTCGTCGCCGTCGTCGGCGTCGACGTGGGTCGTCGTCGCGGTCGCGGGTGGTCGGTCGGCAGGACGAAGGGCAGAGATTCCCAACCGCGTCTGGCAATCTCTTGGGACTCACGAAGCCGCCAAGAGGCGACTCCTCTGAAAGGACGTCCGGCTCCAGCTTCGCCTCCCGCATCTCTCCGAGCAGCCGCAGTGCCCTCTGCCACTGCCCGCACTTCTGGCACGCGCCGATCCCGGCACTGCAGCTGATGGCGTCGGGCTGCACCTCCGCCTCCCACAGCTCGCCGAGCAGAGACAGCGCCCACTGCCACTGCCCGCCCCTCCCGCACGCGCCGGCGGCCACGACGTAGAGGCGGGGCTCGGCCTCCGCGGGCCGTCGGCATGCCTCCCGGAGCAGGCTCAGTGCCGCGCTCCACCGCGACGTGCCGCCGCACTCCTTGATCGCGGCCGCGGAGGAGGAGACGCTCGGTCGAGGCCCCGGCCGACCGCCCGGCATCCCGAGGGGCCCGCGCCATGGGTCGGTGCTCGGGGGCGCTCGCGGGAGGACCGCCCCCCCTGGGCGCGCGGCACGGCCTCCTGGCCAGAGCGGCAGCGGCGGGGGAGAAGGACGCGGGGGGGGGGGCAGGGTGGGACCGCGCCGCGGCGGCTGCCCCGTCCTGGGGGGCAGCGCCAGTCCACCTCTGTCAGCTGGAAGATGAATATCGGCTCTTGCCACAGGGGGTGGGGAAGGGCATGAGAAAAGATCAGATCTCATTACACACACATATATATATATAAAATTATATACTAGAACCACGCGCACTTCGCGCGCGCTTAGGTTCTAGTCTTGGCCACGGAAGTCGCAGTGCAAGGACTCGACGAGGAGCGCAACGGCGAGCGTGAACACCTGACCTGACCCAACCAGACCTGTCCACAAAACTTGTCTGGGAGAACCACGTGGAAAACTGCTACGGAACTCCGATACCAGGCGTCGTCGTCGTCGTTGTGGTCGTCGCCGTCGTCGTTCTTCTTCGTCTTCGTCGTCGAACGTCAATCGTCGTTGCCGTCGTCGTCTTTCGACCGTGTCGTCGGTGTCGTCTCTCGTCCTCGCCGTCGTCCATCGTTGTCGTTGTTCCCGTGCGAGGCGCGTCTTGGAGGGCTCTTCGGGGCTTCTCGGGGTCTCTTGGGAGCTCTTGAGGGCATTTTGGTGTGGAAGAAACGGACTGTCCGTTTGGCCTGCCCCTTTTGGAACCGTCTTCGGCGTCTCCTCGGCCTTCTTGGGCGCCTTCAGGGCCGTCTTGAAGCCCTCTTGGGCCGCCTGGGGCCTCTCTTGCGGGATCTCGTGGGCCGTTTGACGGCTGTCTCGGGGGGCATCTTCAGCCGTCTCGGAAGGAGACAAATTGTGCATGTTGGAACTGCACGTTTTCCATCGGGATTTGACGATGTTCCTCTCCCGTAGCCCTCCCTTAGCGGCCGTCTAGCGTGCGAGGCGCGTCGTGGGGAGCTTTTTGGGGCCTCTCGGGGGCCTCTTGGGAGCCTATTGCGAGTTCTTGAGGGCATCTTGGGGCGGAAGGTTCGACTTGTTCGTTTGGCCTCCGGAGCCGTCTTGGGGCTCTCCTTGATCGTTCTGGACGCCTCCTGGCCCGTCTTGGAGACCTCTTGGTCCACCCGGCGGATCTTTAGCAGGTCTTTTGCCGCCGTGTGGAGGCAGACTTGCAGGCCTCTTGGGCCGTCTTGGAGCATCGGAAAACAGAAGCATCACATGTACTGAACGTGTGCGATTTTACTATTGGAATTAAACGGCTTTCCCCTCCCCGAACCCTCCCCAAGCAGCCGTCTAGCGTGCGAGGCGCGGCTTGGGACGCTTTTGGGGGACCTCTGGGGCGTTTTTCGGAAACCTCTGGGGCCGTCTTGGACGCTGGGAAGGCGAATCGGGCGAATATGCGAACATAGAATACTGCCTAAAGGAATTGTGCGATTTTTGGCCCTTGGGGCTCCCTCAGGGGGCGTTCTGGAGGCCTCTTGGGGCGCCTTGACGCTTCTTGGACTGTCTTGGGGTCTCTTGGGGGGTCTCCGGAAACCTCTGAGGGACCTCTTGGGGACTTCCTTGAGCTTCCTGGGGGCCTCTCCAGCGCAAGCGCGGCAAAATCCATTCGGAGCCTTCGTCCGAGACCCCCGCTGGGAGCGGTCTTGGTGGCCTCTTGGGGGTTTGGGCGCTTTTTGGGACGTCTTGGAACTCTCTTGGGGACCTCTGGGGCCGTCTTGGACGCTGTGAAGGCGAATCAGGGGAATATTCACAGAATTCTTCGTTTTCCGAAGGGGATGGGACGATTTTTGCTCCTCGGGGCTCCCTCTTTCGGCATCTTGCGGGCCTATTGGGGCCTCTTGGGGGCTTCTTGGGGGCCTCTTGCGGGCCTCGGGGGTCCTCTTGGGGCGGGGGGCTCAAAATGTCAGTTGGATTTCCCCATCTTGGGTTCCTCTCGTTTTTTTTTGTTCCAGCCGAGGGCTGCGAATATCGCGTGTCTGTACGCGCTGAGCGATCCGCGACAATTTGTACAGAAGCTCACCAACAAAAACCATGGTCGAGCTCGAAAACTTGATGACGTTCGGCCAGACTGCGTCCAAATTGCGCGCAGCGCGAAATCGTCACTGTCGAACTACTGCGTTGAGCGGCAAATGCCGACAAAACCATGCAACACGGTCAACTGTGTCATACGGAACTGGGCTGCCCCCACTTAGGCGGGCAACCCTCTAATGCCACTTGCGCGTGCGACCCTACTGGGTGTATTAAAATCTGTAAACTACCCAAAAGCAAATTAAATACGCTGGGCCAGAAGTAATACGACCTCTTGGTCGAAGAATGTGTACATGAATGAGGATGCTTCACTTACTGTAAGTCAACACAACCTCACGCAGACATGAGTTCAAACCTTAGCAATTCTTCGATTGAAGGCTTCGAACTGGGTAAAGATCCCGAATATCGTTCCACCTGCAGCTCTGCCGTCTGCTCGATCACGAGACTTTCGTCTTCGTCGCGAGCACGAGGGAGTTCACTGGATCGTTCGAGGTGGAAACCACATCGACGAACCCCAGCTTCTGCAACTCCTCACCAACATTAAGAGCATAATACTCGCCGTCTTTGCACCACGGCTCCGTCACTTGGAAGGCCCAGCGGCGGAATGGTGGCAGCTCCAGCAGCCTCATCGGGTCGACATCCAACACCGCGATCACCCCACCTGGCGCGAGCACCCGGTATGCTTCCCTGAGAGCCTCGATGCTGACCTCGCGAGGTAGCTCGTGTAAGAGGAAGTTGAACGTCACCACGTCAAACAGTCCACTCTCAAACCCTGTGGCCTCCGCGAGGCCGTGGGTAAACTCCAGATCTGGGTACGTGCTCTTTGCCGTGGCCAGATAGTAAGGGCTCAGGTCGAGCCCCGTGGCCCGAACGCCCGGAAACGTGTCCGCCATCTGCCGCGTCGAGAAGCCGCCGCTGCAGCCTACGTCGAGGAGCCTCGTGGGCGGCGGTGCCGAAACTGCTTCCGCCACGCCCTGTGCCTGGCGCCACCTGTCCGCGATTGCCACGCGAGCGGAGCCGCGGAACCTCTCCTGTGCCTCCTCCCACGTCGTCTCGGCCTGGTAATAGCCGAGGCACATCGATTGCGTGGCGGCCTCCAGCTCGTGCGCGGCCTTCCAGCTGAGGTTGCCGTCGTCGTAGCCGTGGAAAGGCTGGGTGTAGTAGGCCGGGTACTGCAGCTCGGGATCGCGCACCTGCTCGAACAGGCGGTCCAGCTCCGCCTGGCGACTGCTCATCAGCTGCACGCTCTCAGTCCACTGGATACCGCGATCCTCCGCTCGCTTGATGAACCAGCTGCGCGATGCCTCCTTCGCGATTGAGGAGAGGAACTCCCAGGGCTTAACGTCGAGCTTCAGGCCAACATCTTGTGCCATCTGCACCACTTTTCCAGGATTCGCCTCGGACCGGTCCGTGGCGTTCGCCATGGCATGCGCCTCCATCTCCGCGCGGGGTGCCAGTCGCATGCGCGTTCGCCGCGTGCGCGGCCGCGCGATGCTGGCGGCGGCGCACGCCGCCGCACCGAGCAGCACCGCGGGCGCGGCCGGCGGCTTCTCGCGGTGGGCGCCCCGCGCGGCGGCCTGCGCGGGGGGCGGCCCTGCGCGCTGCGACCGCGCCAGGGCAGACGGCCGCGCGGCGGCGAACGCCGCGGACGCGGGGGAGCCAAAGGCCGCCATCCGCGGCGGGAGTTGGCCGGCAAGGAGGCAGCGCGGCGAAGGGAGGGGGGGCCGGGTCGAGCGGGAAGGACGGCAGGGGTCTCCCGGGTCAGGTAGCGCGAAATGGAGCCAAAATGGCTTGAGCCAAAATGGCTACGGACCCCATCTTGGGTTCCTCCTGGGCCCCTTTGGGGGCCCGTTTGGGCCGTCTTGGGCGCTTCTTGGACCGTCTTGGGGCCCTCTTGGGCCGTCTTGGGGCCCTCTGGAGCGCCTCTTCGGCGGTCTTGGGACGGTCTTGGGAGCCTCTGAGGTCGTCAAGAACGGTACGACAGCGAAAACAATCAATATGCTTGCAGCGGCCTGTGGGCGTCTCGGGTCTCTCTTGGAGCGTCTTCGGGCTCTCTTGGCGCTTTCTGGTGGCGCCTTGTGGGCCTCTGGGGCCGCCCAAGCGCCTGCATACCCACATTTGTGGTAGAGGTCGCGGCCCCGGGGGCCCTGGCCCTGGTGCGCCATTATATGTATACAAGTGTGAAGAGAGAGAGAGGGAGAGGGAGAGGGGGAGAGGGCAAGTTAGGTGCGCGCGCGTCATATCTGACGTCCTACCCCTCCCTCCCATCCCTTACCATGGCGCTGATTTCCTCTATCCGCGGACTAGTGGGTGGTGGTGCGCGTGCGTGCGTGCGCGCGTGTGTGCGTGGTTGTGGTGGTGGTGGTGGTGGTGGTGGTGGTGGTGGTGCTGGTGCTGGTGGTGGTGGTGGTGCTGGTGGTGGTTGTGGTTGTGGTGGTGGTGGTGGTGGTGGTGGTGGTGGTGGTGTGTGTGTGTGTGCGTGTGTGCGCGTGCTATGGCATGGCACGGGAAATGACGCCAGCGCTGCAGCGGGAGCACGAGTCGAAACGGGCGGAAGCGCGGAAATGAGGCCAGCGCTGCAGCGGGAGCACGATTCGGAACGAGCGGAAGCACGGAAATGAGGCCAGCGCTGCAGCGGGAGCACGATTCGGAACGAGCGGGGCCCGAAAATGAAGCTGGCGCCGGCGAGAGCAGCATTTTGAAAAAAAATGCAGCCGAAAACCCAACTCCCGGGAATCCTGTGTAAAAAAGCAGGACGCGGGGGGGGGGTCGGCTACTTTCAGGCCGCCATCGGGGGAAGAGGGAAAGTATTATTCATATTGAGTAATTGTAGAGAGGGAGAGAGAGAGAGAGAGAGAGAGAGAGAGAAACGAACAAAAGGAACTGAGAGAGTTGCTGCACAGGGGGGATGAGGGAAGGGGAAGGGGATGGAGGGACGCGAGTGGTCACGCAAGGGGGAGAGGAGGACGGGGGGGGAAGCATGCATGGTCGAGGGCAGTAAAGCAAGCTAGAGGGCGAGTGTTTTCACACTGCCGCCAAGAGGCTTCGCCGGGACCCCAGACAGCGTCCAAGATGCAAAAGTCCCCACCTGGCGCCCAAGAAACCCACGACGCTTCAACCGTGGACTCCCCTCGGGAAGGGACAGAAACCCTTTTAGCAAAACATGGTTTAGTGAAAACGACCTCGGGCCCAAACCTGGCGGGCGCAAGCCTGGGAAATGACAGGCCTGGCGCCATGTGGAAAAACCGACAACGGACAATTCAACAATCGACGTGTCTGGAAGGGGGGTTCTGTCCACCCCCGATCCCCGCCTCGTCTGGGGGTCGGCGGACTGGCGCAAACCTCCTGAATAACTATAAATGAAGCGAACGGGCGCGCAGGAGGGGAGGGCGGCACCACCATCAACGCGATGCGACGGCGTGCTCGGCAACGCGATACTTCGGTCGGGCATGCCCCCTACGGGCGGATTTTGGACGACGAATATGAAACAGCCAAACAATATCCAAAACCGGCCAAGAAATACTAGAAAATTCGTCCCCCATACTATTCTTTGACTACTTTCGAAGATTCCTCCTGTAGAAGGACACGCCCGACTTAAGGGCGCGCAGGTGGGGAGGGCGGCGCCACCATCAGCGCGATGCAACGGCGTGCTCGGCAACGCGACGCTGACGCGGATTGCTGCGTCTGCCACACTCGGGGGCAGCCAAAAGGGGGGCGTCCACGAGGGGGGGCGCAAATCATGGCCGGCAACACGTGCGCGGCTCAAAGGGGGGGCCAGGGACGCAATGAAGGAAGAGGCGCCATGAATTTTGAAGAAATATCACGGCCCACGCCATGATATCCACCCCCCTGGTCATCACCCCCTCTTCGCTGCCCCCGACACACATCCGATAACTTTTGAGCAGGGATCGACCGTCCCGGCATTCCTATACTCCTACCACGAAATGCTTTAAGAACCCAAGGATGTTCTAAGAACACAAACCATGTTCTTAGAACGTAAACCTGATGTGTTAAACCAAGACGGATTCCGCCAGAAACGTTTTAAAAACATTTCGTGGGAACCACAAAAGGCTCCTAGAGCATTGTTGGGTAAGGCTATGGGCGAGCCAGGACGCTTCGCCACTGCTTGAACCTTGACGTTTCCGGCACGCGGCCCCCCGACGCTCCGACCCTCTCACCGGGACCGGCGCCCGCCCCTGCCCCGCGTTTTGCGGACAGCCCCGGGGCCCGGCGAAGGCCCCCGGCAGGCCGAACGCGAAGAACAGCCGCCACCTCGAAGTTTCACGAGCTGAGGTTCGGTCGTTCGGTCGGGCCCCCCCCCGGGGAAAAAAAACAAAAAAAAAAAAAAAAAAAAAAAAAAAGCATCGCCTCCAGCGGAATCTTCCCCCTGTGCAAAGGACAGGCCGGACATACAACCGAGGAGCAATGACCAGGGAGGACCGGCATAATGTTAGCTTCGTGGTCAACAAATCCGCGGGGGCGCGCGCGTCAAAAAATGGTTTCCTTGCTCGGGCGGGTCGCGGGGCGGCGCCTGCCAGATTAGGAAACAACGGCGGCGGCGCCTGTGATTAGCGCCAACGCCCGGGCGCCAGCGAGCACGCGACAGAAGCGTCATGCAGGTTGCCAACATCCGCGGCGCGGTGGCTCCCCGAGCTCTCCGGGCACTGGCGCGCGCGATTCAAGGAAAAGTCTCGCCCCGCGGGGTGACGCCTCGAAGACGAGGAGGAGGAGGAGGAGGAGGAGGAGGAGGAGGAGGAGGAGGAGGAGGAGGAACAGGAGGAGGAGGGGGAGGAGCAAGGAGGAAGTAAACGAAAAGGTAGGGAGGAGGAGGAAGAGGAGGAGGAGGAGGGCGGGGGAGGAGGAGGACGGACGGGGGAGGAGGGGGAAAGGTGGGAGAGGTGGGCGAGGAGGAGGAGAGGGAGGAGGAAGGGGTAAGGAGGAAGGATAGAAGAGGGAGAGGAGGCGGAAGGAGGAGGAGGAGGAGGAGGAGCCGGATAGGAAGAGGCGGCGGAGTCGACCGGATGCGTAGTGATGATGAAATTCTGAGGAGGATGCGTTAGGATGAGTATAGTAAGATTTGGAGGAGTCTGCTTTGGGAGGATTGTAGGAGGAGTTCTGAAGGGTGCATGGGGTAGGGAGTCATTTGCCAAGCATATCCATATTAGTGCAACATCGAAGGCACTCTTTGCACACAGGCCTCAGGTTCGCCTGGCAACGGCTATGCCGCGCCAGGGCCGCCCAGAAGTAGTTGACTGCGCTACTTCCGTTGGTCTCCTTTTTGGTCTAGGACTGAGTATGCCCACTCTTTCGGGCACCCCTGGTCCAGTCCGTCTCCAGCGTTTCGGCGTGTGGTTGGCGATCCTCTTCAGGACCTGCCACAACCAACCACACGGGGCAGGCCGACGCTGTCACGAGCGACACATCTGTTCCCGACTGTGCGGAAACACCACGCGTACCTCTTGAATGCAAAGATACACTGTGTCTGGCTGTATTTTGGGACTCCTTCGTGCACCCCAAAATGGCCAGGCGATGTCAAACCAGGCTATGAGAACCTGCTGTTTTGGCCTTCGTAAAAGGGAAGAAACAACTGCACCCTCTTTCGTGACACCGCCGGCAACCGCAGCTAAACCTGGCGATTGCCCCCATTTCCTTGAGCGGACACTAACCACGGCCCAGGGGTGTGAGCCACCCGACCCCTGCGTTAAGCGCTCGTGCACAATCAGAGCGCACCTGCGAAGCCCCCCTTTTTGGTAAAGCCACCGTTGCTACCTCTGTGGCTGTTGGGAAAAAGGCCGCGCCACCGAAGACGAGCTCCTAGAGAGACATTCGGCTGATAACCAGTCGCTTGCCAAGCATATCCATATTAATGCAACATAGAAGGCATTCTTTGTACACCCGCCTCAGGCTCGCCTGGCAGCGGCTATGCAGCGCCACTGTCGCCGAGAAGCAGTTGACTGCGCAACTTCCTTTGGTCTCCTTTCTGGCCTAGGACTGAGTATGCCCCCTCTTTCGGGCACCCCTGGTCCAGTCCGTCTCCAGCGTTTCGGCGTGTGGTCGGCGATCCTCTTCAGGACCTGCCACAACCAACCACACGGGGCAGGCCGACGCTGTCACGAACGACACCTCTGTTCCCGACTGTGCGAAAACACCACGCGTACCTCTTGAATGCAAAGATACACTGCGTCAGGTTATATTATGGGACTCCTTCGTACACACCAACAATGCCAGAAGATGTCAAGCCAGGTTCTGAGAACCTGCAGTCTTCGCTCTCAAAGAAGGGAGGAAACAACTGGAGGAGGAGGGGGGGGGCATCACTTGTGAATCGTGGGCTGGCCTTCTCGGGAGGAACATCGACCTGGAATCGGCGACACACCGCCGAGCGAGCGGCGATGGGCCACCGAGGGTGGATCCACACACTCCTGGGCGGCCTTGGGCTACCGGGCCCCTGTCGGCGAGGAGGGGACGATTTGGGGGTCGATGCATCCCCCCCCATAAGACGAAGCAAAGGCGAGAAAACAATCGGGTGAGGACAAATCCGGAAGCCCTGATATCCGGCCGCAGTGGAGGATGTCTCGGGCGCCGCGGCCTTCTCAGAGCGTTCTGGAACGATCTAAAAGCGTCCCGGAACGCTCTGCGCAAACCGAATTGTTCCTCGTCGAACCCACGTCCAACCCTCCTATCCACACCCAGGGGCGGATCCAGGACAGGAAAACACAATTCAGGATCATGAGACCCTTCGCTGGCCAAACTGGAGAACATCCGAGGGTACCCTCCCCCAGGATGCAGAAAAGCATCCAAAACAAGCACGAAGAACATGAGGGCACCCTCCCGAACCCACCTCGATCTTACCTCAGTCCGATCGTGCGCTCCGGAGCTCTCCCAGGGTGCGTTCCGACCAGAACGACGAGGCGAATCCAGCAGTGGCGACGAAGGCCTCCGAGAAGGCCCAAAAAAAGCGAAAGCGACAGACGGCACACCGCATCGTATCGCTGCCCCTGAAAAACTCTGGAGCTCAGGGCACATCGCCGCCGCCGCGCCGCCGCGCCGCCGCCGCGCCGCCGCCGAGCGCCGCCGCCGCACCGCCGCGCCGCCGACCGTCGGCCGCCAGCCGCCGCTGGCAGGCCGCTGGCCGCTGGACGCCGCACGCCGCCGCCGAGACGGCCGCGGCGGGCCTCGGACGTGCCGTGGCCGGGCTCCGCGCCCTGCGAGGGGGGTCTTTCGCG
>CAUYUJ010016367.1:187841-227841 GCA_963575745.1 Prorocentrum cordatum
ACTACGACTACGACTACGACTACGACTACGACTACGACTACGACTACGACTACGACTACGACTACGACTACGACTACGACTACGACTACGACTACGACTACGACTACGACTACGACTACGACTACGACTACGACTACGACTACGACTACGACTACGACTACTACTACTACTACTACTACTACTACTACTACTACTACTCATCCTGCTCCTCCTCCTCCTCCTTTTCCTCCGCCTCCTCCTTCGCCTCCTCCTCCTCCTCCTCCTACTCCTCCTCCTTCTCCTCCGCCTCCTCCTCCTGCTTCTCCTCCCATCCACCACCCACTAGCCGTGCCCCCTCCTCCCTCACCTCCTGCCTCCGTCTCTTCTTCGCCTTCCACCTCCAGGCCACCCGCAGGCCCTGCGCAGAGCCCCAGACCCCAGCTTTCTGCAACATGTTGCGAGCCGAGCCGATCTGTGCGAGCCTCGGGGCTCGACACCGGGCAACGTCGCCCGCGGTGACAAGACATCGCGACGCCCAGGGGCCTCAGAGTTGGCATCACACCCCGAGGCTTTCGAGCCGCCCTTCGGCTCCGTGGGCGGCCGTTCGGGACGATCCGGTTACCCCGGGAGTGCTTTCGGCGCGCAGCCGCTGGGGAGCACCCCTCGGCCGGAAAGCCGCCGAGAGGCTACGAAAGCGACCGAAAACCTGGAGCCGGCCAACATTTTTGGGCGTCCCTCGGCGGTCCTCCTCCTCGTCCTCCTCCCCCTCGTTCTCCTTATCCTTCTCGTCCTCCCCTTTCCCTCTAAGGGCCGAGAGAGCCGAAGCAAGGCCCGAAAACCTCAGGGTATGGGGCCGACTCTGCGATCCTGGCGCCGCGATGTATCGTCGCGATTTTGCTCTGCGGCGGATTCACTACGGGCGCGTTCACCACGGGCGACGCCCACGGATCGATCTGGCTCGAAAAATGCAGCAGAAAGAGGGGCCCAGGCTTGTCTACGATATTGCCTTGTACTTCGAGAGGCCAGCTCAAGACCTCGGATCGCAGGGTGCCCCCTTGTCGGCGGCGGCACGGCGGCGGTGTTCATGGGAGGAAAAGATGCAGATGCTGCTGCTCGTCCTGGAGAGCTCTCGCCGCCACGCCTGGAGTATCCTCGAGAGCCTGGTCAGAACGCACACCTGTGGAGTAGCGCTAAGTCGGGCCTGTCCCCCTACAGGAGTATGTTCGACAAAAAAACACCCCAAAAATAGTCAACAAATAGTCCAAAAATAGTCTGGGGACTATCTTTTGAATAGTTCTTGACCTGTTTGGGGTATTTTTGGTGTATCTTTCGTTTTTCGTCTAAAATCCCCCTGTAGGGGGACACGCCCGACATAAGAGTAGCGGTACCTGTCTGTTTCCCCAGATGCTCAGCGGGGTGCCGAAGTCTTCGGACGTTCTCGCCGGTGCCCACAAATAACCAGCATCGAACGTATCCCTCTCCCTAAGATGGGCGAGCAAAAAGCGAGGCCTTAGGGATAGGCCCTCAGAAACTGAGGAAATCCTTGAGATCGGCATCGAGGTGAGGTGATGTGAAACATAGGGATAGGGATATGTTTCAAACTGATAAACAAATGCTTCCAGCCTCGGAGCGTCTTCCGGGGGCGCGGAGGCGCGTCCGGGGGGGCCCGGAGCGTCCCGAGCAGGCGTCGGGAGGCCAGAGCTGACGCGACTCGAAAGCCAGACCTCGGCGGCGCTACGACGGGGAAGCGAAGAGGGGGCGGGCCTCCTCAAGAGCGGCGGGGCTTCTCCTCGAGCCTTCCGGGAGGCCCTCTGGGGCTGCAGGGGCGGCTTCTGTGGAGGGGACGGGGGGAGGAGGGGGGGAGGAAGGAGGGGAGAAAGAGGAGAGGAGAAAGGAGGAGAAAGGGAGGAGGAGAAAGGGAGGAGGAGAAGGGAGGAGAAAGGAGGAGAGAGGAGGAGAAAGGAGGAGAAGGGGGGTGAAGAAGGAGAAAGGGAGGAGGAGGAGGAGGAGGAGGAGGAGGAGGAGGAGGGAGGAGGAGGAGGAGGAGGAGGAGGAAGGGCCCAGGAGGAGGAAGGAGAGTAGGACGGGTCCAGACCGCAGGGGGTCCACGCCTGCGAGCAGAAACACCATGGCGTCGAGAGGCCCTCTGGGAAATCCGCAGGAGAAAGCTTCCGACGGCCCTCTGGTCTGCGGGAGGTTCTCAAAGAGGGGAGGTGGAGGAGGGGGAGTAAGAGGAGGAAGAGGAGGGAGGAGGATGGGGATAAGGAAGGAGAAGAAGGAGGAGAACGAGGAGGAGGAAGGAGAAGGAGGGAGGAGAAGAAAGGAGGAGGGAGGAGGACGGATGGGTCGAGACCTTCTCCTCCCTCCCTCCCTCCTTGCTCCTCCTCGCCCCCTCCTTCCACTCCTCGCTCCTTCCCCCATCCTGCCCCTGGCGCGCGTTGGCGGGAGGAAAGGCGGAGGAGGAGGAGGAGGAAGAGGAGGAGGAGGGAGGACATACGCTGCGATGATCACATGATCAGCCCCCGTGCAACGTCAAGAGCAGAGGTGGTGGACAAGGAAGAATGATGATGAAACAAGGGCTGTGCTTGATTGTTTTTCTCTCCCGGAAAAGAAGGAGAACCGAAGAAGAGGCGAGAGTAGATGGAGCAAGAGGAGGAGGAGGAGGAGGAGGAGGAGGAGGAGGAGGAGGAGGAGGACCCAGGAGGATCGAGCAGGAGGAGGGGCGAGGAGGAGCACTGAAGACGAGACGAGGAAACGGATTTAGCCTGGCGAAGGACCCAACCGTATGCAGTTGTGAATGCCGTCGTGGTATGCACCACATTCGGAGGAGCTCCCGATGGGGCTACCAAACGTGTGAGGGGTGTGCCAGAATGAGTGCGGTGGCCGCATGCGAACGCTGGCATCGGAGCCTTCGGTGGGGCTCCCTGTGGAACCACGAAAAGTGTGAGGCGTGTGCCAAAACGGGTGCGGTGGCCGCACGCGAACGCTGGCTTTTGGGCTGGGCCTTCGGCGGGGCTCCTCCACGAAACGTGCGAGGAAGTGTGAAACTGGGCGCGGTGGCCGCACGCGAACGCTGACACTTGGGCCTTCGGTGGGGCTCCTTATGGGCCTCGAAACGTGTGAGGGGTGTGCCAAAGGGGTGCGGTGGCCGCGTGCGAACGCTGGCATTTGGGCCTTCGGTGGGGCTTCGTATGGAACCACGAAGCGTGTGATGGGGTTGCCCAACTGGGCGAGGTGGCCGCATGCGAACGCTGGCATTTGGGCCTTTGGTGGGGCGCTTTTGGGGGTCACGAAGCGTGTGACGGGTGTGCCAAAATGGGTGCGGTTGCCGCATGCGAACGCTGGCATTTGGGCCTTCGGTGGACGACACGTGTGAGGGGTGTGCCAAAATGGGTGCGGTAGCCGCATGCGAACGCTGGCAGGTGGGCCTTCGGTGGGGCTCCCTATGGAGCCGCGACACGTGTGAGGGGTGTGCCAAAATGGGTGCGGCAGCCGCATGCGAAAGCTGGCATGTGGGCCTTCGGTGGGGCTCCCTGTGGGGCCACGTGTCAGGGGTGTGCGAAAATAGGTGCGGTGGCTGAATGCGAACGCTGGCATTTGGGTCTTCGGTGGGGTTCCCTATGGAGCCACGAAGCGTGTGAAGGATGTGCCAAAATGGGTGCGGAGGTCGCATGCGAACGCTGGCATTCGGACCTTCGGTGGGTCTCCCGATGGGGCTACCAAGCGTGTGAGGGGCGTGCCAGAATGAGTGCGCGCGGTGGCCGCATGCGAACACTGGCATCGGAGCCTTCGGTGGGGCTCCCTATGGAGCCACGAAGCGTGTGAGGGGTGTGCCAAAATGGGTGCGGTTGCCACATGCGAACGCTGGCATTTGGGCCTTCGGTGGGGCTCCCCATGGGGCCACGAATGTGAAAGGGGTGTACCAAAACGGTTGGCTGGTTCGGAGGGCATAGGCAAGGATCGGAAGAGGAAGGGGAGCGAGGAGGAGAAGAGAGGAGAGGCGGGGCGCTGTCTCTTCAAAACGAGGACCCAACACCACAGGATGATTGGGAAACCAACGGAGGGGAAGGAGGAGGAGGGCACGAGGGTACGAGGCGGGGCGCGCGCGTCCGAGGACGAACACGCGGCGGCTAAAGGAGGAGGAGGAGGAGGAGGAGGAGGAGGAGGAGGAGGGGGAGGAGGAGGGGGAGGAGGAGGAGGAGGAGGAGGAGGGGGAGGAGGAGGGGGAGGAGGAGGGGGGGGAGAAGTAGGGGGGGAGAAGGAGGAGGGGGAGGAGGAGGGGGGAGGGGGAGGGGGAGGAGGCAGGACGGGGAAGACGACGAGGAGTACGAGGAGGAGGAGGAGGACGACGACGACCGCGACGACGCCGACGAGGCTGAGGACGACGACGAGGCGGGCGCGGGCGGGCGTCCGCCGCCCGCGCGGCGCGCGGCTGCTCCCCGACCATGGCGCATGGGCGAAGGGAGAGGCGATGCGGGGGGGGGAGGGGGGCGAAGAAGATGTTCCTCCCCCTCGGGTCCCCTCCTCCTCCTCCTCCTGCTGCTCCTCCTCCTCTCCTCCTCCTCCCTCCTCTCCTCCTCTCCTCTCCTCCTCCCTCCTCCTCCCCTCCTCCTCTCGGTCCTCCTCCTCCTCCTCCTCTTCTTCTCCCCCTCCGCTTCCGCCTCCTCTTCCTCCTCCTCCGCCTCCTCCTCCTCCGTCCATCTCGGTCCCCCCACCCCTCCTCCACCTCCTCCTCTTCCTCCTCATCTCCTCCTTCTTCTCCTCGACGTTCGAATTGGGAAGACGAGGAAGGGGAGGAGGGGAGGAGGAGGCTCCTCCTCTTGCCGGCTGACGGCTGATGGCAGGCATTTCGTACCGACGCCGCCATTGCCCCCACCCGGCGGCGCCGTCTGGCGCGCCTGGCGGGGCACCTCCGAAAATGGGCCGATGACCGCACCGACGGGCGGGGCCGGGGGCCCAACGAGGGGACCGAAAGAGGAGGACGAAGGGGGCCCGAACGCACGGACCGACGCAGGACGGAAGGAGGCGTGAGAGGGGAGGGAACGGGCCGCCCCAAGCACAGACATGCAGACGAAGCTCACCTGGGGGAAGCGCGGTGAGGAGGAAGAGAGGAGGAGAGGACGGCGGGAAGAGGAGGAAAAGAAGAGGGCACAACTGGCCTTTCCGCGCAGGGGGGGGTGCCCCTTAGGCTCGCGCCAGGCCGCTTCTCTTCTCCCCCGCCCTGGGCCGCATTCCCCCTCCTTCCCTTCTAGCGCCCCCGTGAGGCGTTGGGACCATGGGGGGCCGCCTCTTCCTCCTCCTCCTCCTCCTCCTCCTCCTCCTCCTCCTCCTCCTCCTCCTCCTCCTCCTCCTCCTCCGCCTCCGCCTCCGCCTCCTCCTCCTCCTCCTCCTCCTCGGTCGTCCTCCTCCTCCTCGGTCGTCCTCCTCCTCCTCCTCGGTCGTCCTCCTCCTCCTCCTCCCCCCCCTCCTCCTCCTCCTCCTCCTCCTCCTCCTCCTCCTCCTCCTCCTCCTCCTCATCCTCCTCCTGCTTCTCCTCCTCCTTCTCCGCCTCCTCCTCCCACGCCTCCTCCCTGCTCCCCCGCGCTGCTGCTCTTCATGCTCGGCTGGTCCCTTCTACATCTCCAGTCTCACTCAGGTCCGGTTCTCATCCTCCTCCTCCTCCGCCTCCTCCTCGATCATCCCCCTTTTCCTCCTTTTCCTCATGTTCCTCCTCGTTCTCGTATTCGTTCTCCTCCTCCTTTTCCTCGACGTTCTAGAGGGGAGGACGAAGGGGAGGGAAAGAGGCAGAGGCTCCTCCTCCTCCTCCTCCTCCTCCTCCTCCTCCTCCTCCTCCTCCTCCTCCATGCCTTCTCCTCGTAGAGAACGCCTCCCTGTCGCAACCCCCAAGCGTGTCGGTGGGGCGGGCCAGGCGCTTCGGTGGGCGGGAGGAGGAGGAGGAGGAGAGGGAGGAGGAGGAGGAGGAGGAGGAGGAGGAGGAGGAGGAGGAGGAGGAGGGGGAGGGGGAGGAGGAGAAGGAGGGCGAGGAGGAGGGCGCGGGAGGCGGCGGAGGAGGAACATAATCAGAGCACACCAAAAAAGCATGACCGATGCTGCAATATTCCCTGCCGTCCCAAGTCCCCTCCCCGTACGCCCCAACGTCTCCTCCTTTTCACTAGAAGAAGTGCCCTCCTTGAAATAGCAGCACGGTCGGGCTAGCCATTCTGGCGAAGGCTCCGTTTTGAACATGAATTGTCTTGCATCCTTCTGGTGCGCAATGAGGAGCGCGAAACATCTCAATAACATGTCCAACGAGATCCCCCTATCGAAGATAGTCAACTCCCCTTCCGTGTAACTGATGCGTCGACACTTGGTACTACTGAACTTCGAAGAAATACCAAGCGACAAATGCACTGAAAACATGCCGCCATGGATCCGTGCAACCACACGTGCGTTGAAATCCCGGGTCTTCAACATTAACGGAGACTCGGGCGATAACGCAATGTTGAGCTGACCTCCAGACTACCAAACGCGGCATAAAAACAAACAAATGCGCGCGGCGGTGAGGCGAGTCCCGTTTTGAAAACGAACAGTGCGCAATCCCCCAAACTGTTGCAAGAACACAAGACGACTGCTCGCGGCGCTAAGGCGAGAACGACACTTTGAAAAGGAACCACCCTCCATCCGCGAGGCCGGTGCGAGCTTTAAAAACAAACGTGCGCGGCGCTCGACGGCAGCATTTTGCAGTGTCGCAAACTTTTGAAACTGATGCGCGCGGCGCCAGGGCGAGGAGCACAGTTTCAACACCGCCCCCACCTCCATCCTCAGAGCTGCCGCAGATGTTCGAAACGGATGTGCGAAGCGCCGAGGCGGAAACACAGTGCTGAAAAGGAGCCACCCTCCATCGGCAACGCTGGTGCGAGCTTCTAAAGCATAAGTATGAAACGCTGGGGCGAGAGCTCGATATTGACAGCGGCCCGCCCTCAATCCGTGAAGCTGCTGCAAACGTGCAGAACGAACGTGCGAAGGGCTCAAGTGAAAGCTTTGCTTGGAAGGCGGCCAGCCCTGCATCCGCGAAGCTGCTGTAGACTCCAAGCTTCAGGACCACGAATTGTGGGAAGGCCCAGGCGAAACGCCTGGCCCGCCCTACCGACACGCCTGCGGGGGCGGGGCAGGGAGGAAGCACTTAGAAAAAGAAGTGAGGCCACCCCTCCCTCTCCGACGAGGAGCAGGATCGAGGAGGAGGATCGAGGAGTAGGAGGAGGAAGATCGAGGAGGATCGAGGAGGAGGAGGAGGAGGAGGAGGATCGAGGAGGCGCATCGAGGAGAAACGGACGATACCTTTGATGCGTGAACGAACGAGCTGCACGAAAGGTACACTAGGATCGGCTCTTCCAGCCGGAGACTTCGGGACAAAACCGCCCAAAAAACATGTCGGATTTCAGGGACCCCGTCTGCTGCCTGCCGGGGCCACAGAGAGGATGGAGGAGGAGGAAAAGGAGGAGGAGGAGGAGGAGGAGGAGGAGTTTTTTTTTGAGCTCAACAGCTCCTCTCCACCAGAATAGTGAGCAGACCAGTGGCGGTGGGGGACAGCAGCCTGCTTTAAACAAAAAAAACCTAGCAATTAAACACCTGCAACACGTTGCCTGTATGTACTTTAACTCCGCGGCGATTCCACTGGGGATGAAGGCCCTTGCTGCACAAAGTATTCCATCCAGTGCGAGTAGCTTTCGTCGGAGCTGCACACACATCCCCCAGGCCACGAACACTCATTCCAGACGAGTGGCAGTAGCACTTTATGCAAATGAACAAGACACTGGAGTCTGAGCAATCAAACGCAATGGTTTTGTGGCCCAAGGAATCCAAACGAACCGAATCTAGCTTGCTCGAACCGGGGCAAATCCCGGGAGCCGGCAGAGAGGCGGCAGCTCTCGTTCCGCGAAGACACACTTCACAGCGCCAGGCTCCAGCCCAGCGCCTCCATTGATGGCAACGGCCAGGAGAGGCAGGGGGAGACTTTAAAAGCTCAACTTCTGAGAGGTCGAGGGGCTCCCAATGGTGAAGGAGGCTCGACGCTAAACGAATCACGGAACGAGCAATGCGAACGGAGCGATCGATCACCTCCAGGGCATCATCGTCCCTGGGGTGCAGACGGACCGCGTGCTTTGCGCCCGCATCGGCATGCTGATTCCCAAGCCGCCTCCACCGTTCCCCACTATCGATGCCAGGCTCGTCTACGTCCTTATGAGCCGCGACTTTCTCGCAGACAAGGACGGAGGACGCAGAGGAGTAGCACTGCAGCAGAGCACCAGCATAGACCCTTTTACCCGAGAACTGATCATCTCTTGGTAGGCCTGCCATCTTGACTACGTTGCTACAGTCAGACCAGGCCTTGGCCTCACCTTCGGAGGCAAGCAAATGGGCCCACGTGTAAGCAGAGAACTCGGCAGACTGGGGAGTCTGGGAATAAACTGCCCAGACAGGAGCTCTGAATTCAGCCAAACACGAACCAGAGTGATCAACCATAGCCACACAGGACGCGGCTCGAGACAATTCACGGATGGGATGGCGGTAGCAGGAGCCGTCTATAAACAGGCTGCCCCAAAAAACCCTGCCCGGAACACCACCTGAGGGGGAGACAAGATCCTTCACGTGCCACTTAATGATTGGACCTTCATCTTCCTTACAAGGCTTGGGGTAGGCATCCGCCGGGTGAGCGAAAGCTCCCGAGACATACGGGAAGAGGTCATCTCCCTGCTCTTCGGCCTGAAGGGCCCACACGAGAACCTCCTCACCAACAGTCGATGCACGAATGGTGGCAACAGAACTGTGGGGGCAAGTCCATAGACGATGAAAGACGGTGTCAGGACGCCCGCAGAGAGGACACTCCACAGTAATCTGATAGCCAAGTTGGCGCGCACGCTCTCGAGTGAAGAAGGCCTCCGTGGCGAAAGCTCTGATCCTGGCTTTGTCCAAGGCCGAGAATGTTTTGCTGGCAAAGGCTTCTTTTATTATGTCATAACAAATGCGATTCTTGACGCCGCGTTTAGCAGCCGAGTCACGCTCCAGCATACGCAAGTAAGCCTCCCGACAAAGGAGCTTGACGAGAGCAGGAGAGAGGATACCCAACGGCAGACTGTGGCCCCGATCGTCGCGAATCGTCATAACATCTAACATAATCCAGCCAAGGCGGGAGAGAGACATCCTGAGCGCGCTGATGGGCCCAGCAACAGAGCGCCACGAACACGAATCATGCTGAAAGACACTGTTCCAAGCCCTGCGCAAAGAAGGAAGATCCAGAGACCATCTGAAAGCGGCCGTCTGAGCAAGCCACACTTCCTTAGACCAACGAACAATGGGGCTACAGGCAGTGCGCCAACAGGGGTCATTGTCCAAGATCGCAGAAGTGGTGAGAGAGCGGAGACGGGAGGAGGGACGGACCGTGGAGAAGAGCCGACGACGGAGGAGGAGGAGATCATGGTCAGAAGTCCCCGTAACTTCACTCCCATAGCTCGCTCCCGCTAACGGGCCCGACGAAAAAAACCTTGATGATGGCGCTCCGCTTCAACGCCTTATTTTGCTTCTTGAGGCGGGTGGCCTTCCTGCCGGCAGAAGCGATCCTAGCTTTGAGCTTGGCCGAACGGCCTCCAACTCTGAGCGCGCGACCGGCAGTGTAGTCGACGCCTAAGTTGACGGCCGTGGAAGAGTGCGATGGGCAAAGATCGGCCAGACGTGAAGACACCTGTTCCCCCACATGCTTGGAGGAAGCAACGAGGCAGGTTTTCTTCATGGCAAAGCCGCAACCCAAAACGCCTTCAACAATCGTGTGAAGATCCTTCGCCCCAGCAACAATCGAATCGATGACCTGCTGAGGGGGGCCAGTGGCCGAAAGGCCCTGATCGTCGATATAGACGTCCAAATCAAGCGAAAGCTGAGGCTGCAAACGATCATACCCTTCCATGCCGTGCACGCGTATAAACGTGGTGGCAAAAGAGCACCCTGCCACAACGCCTCGCTGCACAAAGTAAGGACCCTCGACCCAGCCTCCCAAGCAAAGAAAGCGACCGCAACGATAAGCAAAAAGGGCAACTCTGGCCAGCACAGCCGGGAAGCCATGAAACTCACAACGAGACTCGAGAGCATCGAGCGAAATATTCTCGAATAATTTCCGAAGATCGAAAAATATGCTGCATGAGGCCTGGCCGCGAGCTACGCCCGTTTCAGACTGCGCGGATTGACGCCAGACCACGTCAGCTGCTCCACGATGACGTCCAGCGGCCCAGTACCTCCTAGGATGTTGCTGCTCCCAGTGCAAGGCCATGGGGCGCCTGAGGCGACCCCATACCCTGTACCATGAGCAGAACACCCCAATCGGCCTGTAGCCGCCGGAAGGCTTCGGGAGCAACGCCAACAGGGCCACCGAGATCTGAGGCGGCAGGACTCCAAGAGACTCAATCAGGGCGAACACCATGCTGAGACACTCCAGGGCCGCATCTCCGAGCAACGCAAAGTGGCGACAGTGAAAACCGTCTAACGAAACAGCCGAATCCTTCTTGTACCGGCGAGAGACGGCGCGAATCTCTTCCGCCGAGAGCCTGGGCAATGGGTCCAGGACCTTGCCAGAAGGAGAAGCACCACTACCATTACCCCATAGGCTAGAAAACTTGGCCCCCTCGTCTTTGAGTAAGGAAAGGGGGTCGGCAACGATGCAACCCTTGGCGCTGAGGGTCGAGGATGGGGTCCACGGGGTGGGGTCCCTAATGATTTGATGGACGCGTCGCGATCCATTCTCAATGCCAACGTGGAGCCACGCTGACCAATCGGCCCTGGACAGCTTGCGAAACTGCTTGGTGGCTTCGAGCAGGGAGTCGCGCACCTCAGTTTCAAAATCTTCCAGATCAGCTACCGTCTGGCCGGGGGCGGCCGCCACGCAAGCAGCACGAGAAAAAAATGCAGCACGCTCGCCAGAGTGCCGTGCTACATGAGCGGGAGGGTCCGCGATCAGACCAGCCAGCTGCTTCAACGGGCGGTGATCGCCAGCCCTACGCGCGAGGACAAAAGCACGCCACTGAGCCGCCAGCCACTTGATGGCACGGTGCTCGGGATACCTGGGGTGGCCGCCGGACGATAGGATCGACCGCCAGGCCAGCTGAGGCCCGAGCCCCCTCGTTCCGAGCTTGGGCACCTCGGCGCCCAGGATGGGGATGAGGTCCTTCTCGGCCTGGTCGGCCCACAACTGGTAGAGCGGCCCCAGTAGGCTGTGAGCCCCTACAAAATCCCCCTGCTCAGCCCGGTCCAAAGCAGTACGAGCCATGTCCAGCGCTCGAGTCCACGAGGTCATGGATTGCGGCGAAGGCCCGAAAGCAGGCTGGGCGGGGAGGGGAGGGGGTTTCCGGAAAGTGAGGGCTTGCAGAATGGCCAGCTGGGGGTGGAAGGTGAGGAGGACGGGCCTGTGGGGGGACAGGGGCGTCGACAAATCAACTTCGCACGATTGGGCCAAACCTCCGGAGCACGCAAAGAAATCAAAAATCGAAGCACCCCCCGTGGCCGGGAAGTGAGTGCAAGAAGACGGGGCAACAACACTGCCGCGCAGTTCAGAGACGAAACCAGAGTCCTCCAGGAGCGGTGGCTCAAAATTGCGGTCCGCCCCCGCAACAAAAGGCAACCCACACTCATCAAGAAAGATGCCGAGACAGGACAAAATGCGAAGGTTGCGATCAGAGAGGGCTTCGGTGTGGTAAAGATACGAAGAGATGACAGCAATTGGAGGAGTGCCAGGGAGATGGATAGAGCCAGCAACGCATCTTCCCTTGACGATCTCCCCTCCCTTCATATCCTGAAGCCCGATCCAGCTACGAGCAAAAATCGCGACACCTCCGCTGGTGTCTCCTGCGTCCGTGGGCGTGGCTGCCGACCATAGCGACTTCCAGCCTCGCTTGATGCACCAAGAGCTGGCATCAGGAATCTCAGCACTAGAGAGACAATGTTCTTGGCATAAGATGACGTGGGCGTGTGAATAGCTTTCCAGAAGGTCTCTCATCGTTCCCCAAGAATTGCAGTTGACCGTCCGAATGTTAAGGGGCACGCGGTTTGGATCATTGTCGAGGGAGGGGGGAGAGACAGAGCCAACAGCGCTCTGGGCCTGGCCAGCCGCACACTCACTGAGGCCAAAAACAGCCTGGCCAGCACCAGGACTGGCCTGACCATGCAATCTGGGGGCGTTGCCAAGGCGGTCCGGAGAAAACGGGGGACACAAGAAATGCCGAGCTGGCGCCTCTACCAAGAGCGATGCATTCCCAAGGTCGCCCCTGCTGGAAGAACTTTGCCACGAATCATAGCGCGCTGACGGATCTGCCAGCGGAAGCTCGTAGCATGAAACCGAATGCATCTTGCAATCGCTGTCCGCTTCTGCCAGAGAGAGCACCAGATACAAGGCAGACGGCCGAGAAAAATCAAAAGGGGCATGCGTCGCCAGCCGGCGCGGCCTCAAAAGTTCAGGCCCAGCGAAAACCAACGAGACGGGCGAGATGGCAGCATCAGCACGAGCAAGAAGCGACGACCATCGCAGACGAGCCGTGCGACCTGAGACCTTCACTCCTGGGCACTTGAGGAAAAACGGCAGCCCTCGTCTGCTCCAGAGCTGAATCTGGGCCGGCGTAGGGATGTCAGAAAAAACCGTGTTGGAAGAGAAATCCAAGATTTAAAATCCCCCCTGGGAGAAGCCGAAACAAAAACATACCGAGCAAGGCAAGCTAGACTGGCCCGTCAGATGCTCCGGGTCTCCCAGGGGGGGGCGGTTGGCCGGGCTTCGCAATGCGGACTGCTCGCTCGAGGAGGCTGGCGCTGGACGCCGCTGGGCTGTCAGAAGCGCCGGCCTCAGTGGCTGGAGCAGCTGCAGGTGCAGCACATTGGGCAGGGTCAGCACCTTCAGCGGCGACTGGGGCTCCACCTGCACCCTGGGGGCCAGCAGGAGCCGAGTCGCCAGGAAGAGCGCCAGCATCACCACGACGGCGCTTCGCAGCCAACCGCTTGATGTGGTCCGCGTGCGCCTCACGAATGGACTCGATCTTGGCCTTCGAGTCCTTGAAAAGGGCGGCAGCCAAGGATGTGATGCCTTCCTTGAGTTGAGCCGAGCGGGCTTGAAGCTCCTCCGTGTCCGTGGGGCTGAGCTCGTAGTCCGTCTCGCTGATGTCGAAAAACGAATCTGCCGAGATGTCAAGCCACTGCTCCAGCTTGCTGCCATCAAGCATGTCATCAAGAGTGAGCCGGCGAGCTGGAGCTCCGACATCAGCCCTGGGAGCCTCGGGAGCCGAAGAGTGTTGAGAATGCAAGCGACGAACACGAACACCGTGCTCATGCTGAGCCTTCTCCAGCTCGGACTTGAGCGCTCCCACGTGCGCCCTCTGCGACTCCAGCTGCTGCGACATGGTCTCAAACTTGAGCACAGCAGCCTCGAGTTTCTTCTCTGCCTGGCGTGCCGCAGAATGTGCACGAGACAGTTGCGCATGAAGCGGAGCAGGTGCGTGAACAGGAGGCGAAAGAGCCTGAGCTGCTGCACGAAACTGGCGAGCAGACTGCGAGTCCCCCATCTTGTCGTAAAGGGTGGCCAGCTGCTGGTACTCTTCCACTGAGAGCTTCGGCTGGCCACCACCATCGCCGTTGACCGAAAAGGCGGACAACTGCCCTTGGCCTTTGCCGAGACCATGAGCTCCTTGGCCGGCTCCTTTCCCTCCTCCTTTAGATGTGTTGTCGACGAAGTGTCCAGGAGGAGGGCATTGGAGTGCAAGAGAAGATGTTGGTCCTTGTCCGAACCAGACGCTGCCAGCAGTACGAGGACGAGAGGAACCGCAGTGCTTGCACCAAGTGAACCAGCTCGCATTTTTCTTGCACCCGCAATTCGGACATACCCAACGCTGCCCGCCATGAGCACCATCAGGCTTAGGAGGCTGAGGCCCAGGGATGAGCGGCGGCCAAATCGATGATTCCTTGCCTCCGACATCCGCCGGAACCCATGGTGCGTACGTGAAGCCCATGTGGCCAGCGCCTCCCTTGAGCGACTGCTTGCCACCTGACCCCTTCTGCGCCATTCCTCCCGTGAGTACGTGAAAGCTCCAACAACGGTCGTTGCTGAAAGTGAAAGCGTGAGGGTTGAGGCCCTCGACCTGAGAAGATGAGCCACTTGGCCCGCAACAGCAATGTGCCGTTCTGAAGGATGCTGTTGCAAGCCCAAAAACTTTGGCCAGAACGGCTTGGAGGAGGAGGAGGAGGAGGAGGAGGAGGAGGAGGAGGAGGAGGAGGAGGAGAGGAGGAGGAGGAGGGGAGGAGGAGGGAGAGGAGGGGAGGAGAGAAGGAGGAGGAGGGAGGGAGGAGGAGGGAGGAGAAGGAGGAGGAGGAGGAGGAGGAGGAGGAGGAGGAGGGAGGGAGGAGGTGGGAGGAGGAGGAGGAGGAGGAGGAGGAGGAGGAGGAGGAGGAGGAGGAGGAGGAGGAGGGAGGGAGGAGAGCGGGGAGGGCGGGAGGGAGGCGGGAGGCGTGCCAGCCGCCGCGCGGCGCGCGGCGCGGGGCCTGTCCCGCTGGGGCCCGGCGGCCGGTCGAGATTGCGAGGGGGTCGCACATCTTCGAGGGACGAGGGCGACGAGGACGAGGACGTCGAGGACGACGAGGACGACGAGGACGACGAGGACGACGAGGATGACGAAGACGAGGAGGACGAGGAGGTCGAGGAGGACGAGGACGGCGAGGACGAGGACGAAGAGGTCGACGAGAACGACGAGGTGAAGGCGGGAATGCGCACGTCGACGCCTTCGCCGGTCGCAGGCTGTCGGGTTCGAGGTTCGAGGTGTTCCAGATCGTCCCGAATGGCCGTCGGAGAGCCGAGTTACGACCCGAGAACCTTAGATGGAGTGGCCGACTGACTGATCCACAAAAGGGTCGAACATCTTTGTAAGGGCCCGCTGTTAAAACGATGCTGGCAATAGTGGACGACAATGACGAACTGCGGTCATGGCGGCGATGTCGACATGGACGCCGGCGCGCGTGGATAGTAGTAGTGATGACGGCGGCAATGATATGGAGTGCGGCTGACGACGCTGACGATAGCAATGATTTCACAGAGGAGGAGGGAGCGCGGGGCAGTCTGCCCGAGGAGGGGGGCCAAGCCAGCGAGCTCACAAGCGAGCTCACCAGCCTGGGGCAGGCAAGTTCCGGGAAGGCAGCAGCTCCGATCTTGTTACGACTGTAAGGACTGCCAAGCTTTCAGCGGTGCAGTTGGATACATCATGCTCATGATCATCATCATGATCATCCTCCTCCTCGTCGTCGTTGGTCAGCGTCATCGTCGCCGTCATCATCAGCAGCATCCTCATCCTCGTCCTCATCATCATCCTCATCCTCATCCACATCCTGGTCATCCTCCTCATCATTATCATTATCATCATCGTCGTCATCATCATCATCACCCTCATCATCATCATAATCATCATCATAATCAACGTCGTGTCGTCGTCGCCATCGTCATCGTCACCATCATCATCATCATCATCATCATCATCATCACCATCATCATCATAATCACCATGATCATCATCAACATCATCGTCAACGTCGTAGTCGCCATCTTCATCGTCACCATCATCGTGATCATCATCATCAGCATCATCATCATCAACATCCTCCTCGTCGTCATCACCATCAACATCATCAGCATCAGCATCAGCATCATCATGATCACCATCACCATCACCACCACCACCACCATCACCATCACCATCACCATCACCATCACCATCATTATCATCATCATCATCATCATCATCATCATCATCATCATCATCATCATCATCATCATCATCACCCCAACATTGGGAAGAGCGTGTGCTGGCTCTGGGTCGTTGCCATACCGACCAGGTGGCTCAACTAGATTTCGGAACAGCGAGAGAGCATGGACACGCGCGACCGCGAGCTGCGGGCCCTGTCGGGGTAGTCCCCGTGCGGCGCCTAACCGTGTCTTGCTTGCCTGTTGCCTCCTCAGCAGAACGTGCGCCGCAACAAGGAGGTATGCGGGAGGGGGAGGATTCCAGGCTGGCCTCGAGCGCACCCAGAAATGGGGCGCGAGGTCCTGGCAGAGAGAAAAAAACGGCAGCAGCCGGCGCGGCTGCGACGGCGACGGGCCACGGCGAGGACGACACACGAACGAGGGCAGCGAAGACGGCCGACAACGGCGGCAGTAACCTCTCACTTAGCGCGGAGGGAGGAGGATGAAGGAGGCAGGACAAAGGAAGAAGGATGGAGGAGGAGTGTGAGACTGGTCTGGGGATTCTCCAAGCCCATCCTTGGAAACAAACGCCCAGAACCCTACCCGCCCCCCTACCACACACCGTGTTGAGGGCGTCGTGGGGCTCATCGTTTGTACAAGTGTAAACGCCATTATTGCTCGTGATACGCCCGCTCTACTTATATATTAATATACCCCATCGCCACGTTATGTTTCCGTTCCTCGGCGTTACACGTAGCCGATCTTGTGGCCGAGGAAAAGCTGCCTGTGTGTACAGCGCTCATCGTTCCTTACGACGGTTCTTCACCAAGCTGATTCCAAAACGAGCCCAGATGACTCCAAAAGGCCCCGAAGATGGTCGAAGAGGGCCCCAGGTCGCCCCAAGATCGCTCCAACACGCACAAGATGGCCTCAAGATGGCCCAATAGGCCTCCAGGACGCCACAAGAGGCCTCCAAGAGGCTTCCCCAGAGGGCCCAAGAGGCAAAAAGCAATTATTGCCCTATGGTTCTCACAGGATTTTGGCGTTCTCGCCAATTCGGCTTTCCGACGCTCCAAGACGGCCGAAGAAGCTCATAAGACCACCCCAAGACGGCCAAAGAGGCCTCCAAGAAGACCCCAAGACGGCCTAAGAGCGCCCCCAGACACAGACAGCCCGAGAGGCGCCCAAGACGGCCTTAGAGGTCCCCAAGACGGCCCCAAAGGGACCCAAGAGAGGGGACGCGAACCGAAAATCCGAGCATTCCGCCCCAGGAGGTCCCCAAGAGGAAGAGGCCCCAAAGAGACCTCAAGGGGCTCCAAGAGGTCCCCAAGAGGCCCCAAGAGGCCCCAAGAGGCCCCCAAGAGGTCCCAAAACGGCCCCCAAGAGGCATCAAAACTGCTTCCAAGAGGCCCCCGAGAGCCACCCCACGAGATTCCCCCCCAAAAAAACTTGATATCCATGACCCAGGCACGGTGGCGGGATGGGCCGAAGGCCATTAGGCATCCGCCGCCCCCTGCTTGCAGGGGTGCACGGCGTGCTGGACGAGCTGTTAGGTTTTGGTTTTGGTTCTTTTTCCAAAAGAACTCCCCAGTGGGCTCCGGCAGAACCCGCCACCGTGCGCAAAAACGGCCGTTTCGCTCGGGACATCCTCAAAAAATCGCGAAGATGGCCCAAGATGGCCTCCAAGTCCGCCCGAGATGGTCCAAGACGGCCTCCAAAACGGCCCAAGAGAGTCCAAGACGGCCCAAGACGGCCCAAGAGGCCCCCCAGAGGCCTCCCAGACGGCCCAAGAGGCCTCCAAGAGGTCCTCCAGGAGAGTCCGAAGAGGCAAAATCATTGATTTTCCCTTGGTTTTTGAAGGATTTTGGCATTTGCGCCTTTTCGGCTCTCCGACGGCTCAAGACGGCCCAAGAAGCCCCCAAGATCGCCCAAGAGGCCCCCAAGAGAGCCCCCTGATGGCCCAAGTGGCCTCCAAGATGGCCCCTAGAGGGCCCCAAGACGGCCCAAGAGGCCTCCAACACGCCCAAGATGGCCTCCAAGACGCCCAAGATGGCCTCCAAGACGGCCCTGGAGCGCCCCAAGAGGGTCCCCCGTTGGCCCAGACAGGCCCCCAAAACGGCTCCCGACGGCGTCAGACGTGCCAGGAACCCACCAAGATGGCCGAAGTTGGCTCGAAGCTGGCCCAAAAGGGCCCAAGAGGCCCCCAAGAGGGCCTCCAGGAAGGCCAAAAGATGCCAAAATCACTGATGTTCCCAAGGTTTTTGATGGATTTGGGCATTTCCCTTCTTTCGGCCTTCCGACGGCCCGAGACGGCCCAAGAGCCCCCAAAGATCGCCGAAAGATCGCCCAAGAGGCCTCCAAGACGACGACGATGACCATCAAGACGCCCACGTGTTCCCCGAAGGCTTTCCAAACCGATTCGGGGAACACATGGTCCGATGGCTTGGCAGGTCTGGCCTCAACGTTCGGCCACATAGGCGCTTCCACAAAGGCAGGGGGCGGCGGTGATTCGCCGTAGGCGTCTTCGATAAAACTGAGGAGAGGTCATCCAAGCGTGAAAAGTACACAAACGCATGAACGCACAGAAAGTCAAACAGAACTGTGAACACCGATGTGAAAACTGTGGAAGCCTCTGGAGGCTCGGAGGCTGCCCATACGTGCATCTCGATCCTCGAGCCTCGAGGAAACATAAATAATCGAATCCGCTGACCTCTTGGTTGTCCCTCCCCTCGGTTCCTCCCGGGGCGGGGGAGCGCGAGGACCTCAGTCGCCCGAGCAGCGACAACCCCGCCCGCCGATCGAAGCTCGAGGGACCAGTCGAGGAGGAAGAGGAGCTACGTATTCATCAGGGCTCAGGGTTTGGGGTTGGGTTTAGGGTCTAGGGCTTCGGGTCAAACAGGACGACCATGCGCCAACATATTTGTGATACCATACAAGTACGCTGCCGTGGTGCTCACATCCCACCCACCCTAGAATAAAGACGGAGCCAGGACGAGGACACATCCGGACAAATCGAGCATCTCTGGGATCCCGCGTCTCTGGATCATGTCTCGGGCGCAGCGGCCTTCTCCGAGCGTTTCGGAACGCTCCACGCTCTGGAACGAATGTACTATCGTCCTGGCCCCGCCCGAGGATTTGTTGTTCTTGTCTTGTTCTGGCTCTTGCGGGGCCCCTTCACTCTTGGGCGCCCTCGGGGGCGTCTGCGAGCGCCTCAGAACGCACCCGCGCGGGCGGGATGCGCACCGCTCTCGGAACACCCAAAAAAAAGGACCGGTGGGAGTTTAAGAATTAACTTCGCCTGACGATGCGCCAAGCGCCACATGTTCCATGTAGAGCCGTGGGGGTCTACGAATTAGCATCCGAAAGCAGCATGGGCGGGATGTCCACTGCACCAACAATTTTAATGAAAGATCGTGCTGGTTTCGGAATTAGCTTCACATGGCGATGTGCACCGCACCACATTTTGAATGACGGACCGTGAGGGGCTTTGGAGTTGTAGCGGGCTGCGAAGGACGCCTCGAGAGACTCTTCTGCTCAGCACCTTAGCTAGTATGTACTTCAGGGCCGATGGGCAGCAAGTGGTCCCCTATGGGCCCTAGGGGACCACTTGCTGCCGATCGGCCCTGGGCGGTCCTCGGCGGTCTCTGGACAGTCTTCGGCGGTTGCCGGCGGTCCTCGGCGGAGTGTCTGGCGGTCTTCGGACGGCTGCGTCCACCGAGGCTATAGTCACGACCGAACGCTTGAAAAGGAGGTCCCCCGAGGCCGCCGGCATCACCACAGCTGCCCAAGCAGGCGCCGCGATCCCAGAGCCGAGGAGAGACAGGGGGAGCCGGGGAGGAGGGGGCCAGCCGCCCTTTCCTGCAGCGCGGAGCAGTTTCAGCCGTGCCGCAGGTGTCGCTTCGGGGGCCGTCGGCTGGCCATCGGCGCCGCGCACGAGGAGGCAGTAATTAGAGGGAGATGGGGAAAGGCTCCTTGGAAGGGGGCTGCTTCTCAGAAGGCGCCGGCCCTACATCTGTAGATGTGAAGGCCCCACATCTGTAGATGTGAAGGCGCCGGCCCTCCCTTTTCGCACCCAAAATGGGTACGGAGCAAAATGGGCTCAATGCCCAGCAACGAGCGTTGTCCAAAACCGGCAGCGGCCGCTGCTGGGCAGGCGGCTTCCTGTCTTCGGTGAGCAGCGTCCGCGGCGGCGCGGACAGCGAGTCCTGTTCAGAATGCACAGAAACTGCTGTCGGTCTTGATGCCCCTTCTTCCCGCACCAGTTGTGATCGTCCCGACACTCCACCCACCCCCCAGCTGCGCGTGGCGGAGGCCCACTCACCGATGCCAGCTGACCCGAGCCTATTTGGCGGCGCGCACAAGGGGGCGCGGGGAGGGGGGAGGGCTCCTTAGAAGGAGGCTGCTCCTTAGCAGGCGCCCGCCCTACATCTGTAGATAAGGCCCGCGCCTTCTAAGAAGCAAGGGTGTTTCGGAGAACCCCCCCCCTTTGGACGCCCAACATGGGTACGGGAAAAAACTGGTACAATCTCCAACAAAGGAGGGCGAGGATGAGGGAGGAGCAGGAGGGCGGAGGAAGAAGAGGAGGGCGGAGGAAGAGGACGAGGAAGAGGACGGAGGAGGAGGACGAGGAGGAGGGACGAAGAGGGACGAGGAGGGAGGAGGGGGAGCAGGAAGGAGGAGGAGGAGGAGGAGGAGGAGGAGGAGGGAGGCGAGGCGGAGAACGCGAGGAATCTATCAGGAGCCAGGAGGAGTGGAGTGGTGAGGAGGAGCCTGGGCAGCGACCCCCCCCCCCCCTCCCCCCCCGCGGAGGCCCCCCCCCCCCCCTCTGCGCGCGGCCGACCCGTGCGGGCCCGGGATCGGGGGCCCGCCTGCGCCCACCCCTGGGCGCACGGCACCGACCCCCCCCCCCCCCCGGGGGCGCCGCGCGGGCCCGGCCTCGGGTCGGGCCTGGCCCCCTGCAGTCGGTGGGGAAAAACAACACAAAAAAAACACGGTGGGCAAACAAAAACACTGTGGGGAAACACTGTGGGAAAAAAACACACTGTGGGAAAACAAGACACTGTGTTTTTGTTTCCCACAGTGTGTGTGTGTGTGTGTGTTGTGTGTGTGTGTTGTGTGTGTGCTGTGTTGTGTGTTGTGTGTTGTGTGTTGTGTGTGTTGTGTGTGTGTTGTGTGTGTGTTGTGTGTGTTGTGTCTGTTGTGTGTGTGTTGTGTTGTGTGTTGTGTGTTGTGTGTTGTGTGTGTTGTGTGTGTTGTGTGTGTTGTGTGTTGTGTGTGTTGTGTGTGTTGTGTCTGTTGTGTGTGTTGTGTGTGTGTGTGTGTGTGTGTGTGTGTTGTGTGTGTGTGTGTTGTGTGTGTGTGTGTTGTGTGTGTTGTGTGTGTTGTGTGTGTTGTGTGTGTTGTGTGTGTTGTGTGTGTTGTGTGTGTTGTGTGTGTTGTGTGTGTGTTGTGTGTGTGTGTTGTGTGTTCCCCACAGGGGGCTTATTGGAGGAAACATCAAAGATACCCGAAAGATGCACCCAAACAGAGCACAGAGCATTCGAAAGATCCTCCCCAGACTATGGTTTCGCTACCTTCGAATATTCCCCCTGGAGAGGGACAGGCCCGACTGAAGCCTGGCCAAGACCATCGAGGCGGTCACACGAAGGCGGCGAGCGGAGGGGGGGAAGAGAGAAGGGCCGGGCCTTCTCAGAAGGCTCGGAAGGCCCCGGGCCTTCCGAGAAATGTCCTGAGCCTTCCCCGAAGGCACGAAAAACTCCTCAAAGGCGCGAGGGCTTCTGAGAAGCCCCGCCGCCTTCTGACAAGGCCTTCTCCTTCTCACTCCCCCCCTCGCTCGCCACCGAGCCCAGATCTCCGGCGCCGTGTCGTGTTTTCTCTTTCCACCGCTCAAGAAAAAGAGGGCCCTGCCAGTCGGAGCGTTCTTCGCTTCAGTGGGGAAGCCAGCGCTGGCAACAACGCACCTCGAGTGGGGAAGCCAGTATCAAAAAGGACCCCAGGAGGCCTGGACCGCTCCCCCGGGACCGGCGTTCCATCCTGAGCCGTCTCTTGGCGCGGCCCCTGGACCTGAGATCCCACGTCAAGCAAAAAGTCAGCATCGCAGGAAATACTCAAGCAGACCCATCGTTCTGGAAAATTCTTCGGGTCCAATCGACCCGTGAGGGTCCCAGGGCCCGAGACAGGACATAAAAATCGACCCCCTCCCCATCAAATAACAAGAATGCTACGCCAGGAACTCAGGGGAGCCCCCGCCGCAAGGCCGAGAAGGGCCGGAAGACTCCCGCCGTGATGATGCGTTGCTCTCGCATGGGTCCTGCCTGCCACTGCCTGAGTTTCCTTTTCTTCGGTGGAGGTCGGGTCGCCGCGCGCGCCGAGACGCCTCACGCCGCCGCCCTGGACTTGGCCTCGTGGTCGAGGTGCATGCGGTCCTCGCGGCGCGCGCGCGGATATTCCAGGGCGCGGGGGGGTGGAGGAGGAGGAGGAGGAGGAGGAGGAGGAGGAGAGGAGGAGGAGGAGGAGGAGGAGGAGGAGGAGGGGGGGGAGGAGGAGGGGGAGGGGGAGGGGGAGGAGGAGGAGGAGGAGGAGGGGAGGAGGAGGAGGGGGAGGAGGAGGAGGAGGGGAGGGGGAGGAGGAGGGGGAGGAGGGAGGAGGAGGAGGAGGAGGAGGAGGAGGAGGAGGAGGAGGGGAGGAGGGGAGGAGGAGGGGGAGGGGGAGGGGGAGGAGGAGGAGGGAGGAGGAGGAGGAGAGGAGGAGGAGGAGGAGGAGGATGAGGAGGAGGAGGAGGAGGAGAGGAGGAGGAGGAGGGTCCCTTCGCCCGCGGCTGCGTTGGAGCTTCGGCCCTCGTGCGGGGAAACCCCGTGCGGCGGGCGCGCGGCCTCCGGGGGCCCTCGCCGGGCCCCTGGAGGCCGTCCACGGAGGCGCCTCGGGGTGCGAGGCTGGCCCCGGGGAAGGGGTCTCCTCCTCGCCCTCCTCCTCCTCCTCCTCCTCCTCCTCCTCCCCTCTCCTCCTCCTCCTCCTCCTCCTCCCCTCCTCCTCCTCCTCCTCCTCCTCCTCCTCCCCTCCCCCCCTCCTCCTCCTCCTCCTCCTCCTCCTCCTCCTCCTCCTCCACCCCGGGAGAAGGGTCGGGTCTTCCGTTCAGGGGGACGTAAGACCTGGGTACAGGGGACTCGGAAATCCCCGACGAGGTCGTCAGAAAAGTGACGAGGCCGAGCCTGCATTTTGACGAGGCCTCCCGCTGCAGACATCCCACGAAACTCCTACTCGTCAAAATCCGAATCGCGGTCGTCAAAAAACGATGGCGAGCCCGAGTCCCGACAAACCCGGGTCTTACGCTCCCCCGATCCGTGGACCGCGCACGGAGAAAAATCAAGGCATCGGCACTGCGCGCGGTGGTGTGCGCGCGGTGCTGGGGTTTCGTCAGGTGGACAGCTTTCATGGTTAAGAGGAGGGAGTAGTGAGGGGGATGACAGCCTCCATACGCTCTGGATGGGAGCCCAAAAATGGCCCAAGATGGCCTCAAGACGGCCCGAGAGGCCCTTGAGAAGGCTCCAACAGGACGCCCGAGAGGCATTCGAAAGCAAAACACATTGTTATTACGAAGGGTGTTGAAAGATGTCAGCAGACTGGTTATTTCTAGCTTCTGACGGCCCAAGACGACCAAAAGGTCCCAAAGAGGGGCCGAAGACAACCCAACAAGGTTCCCAAATGGCCCCACGACGGCCCAGGGGGGCTCCAAGAAGGCCAAAGAGGCCCTCAAGACTGCTCAAGAAGACCAACAAGCAGCCCACGAGACCCCCAAGAAAGCCCCAAGACGGGCCCAAGAGGGGGAAATCGAGCTGGCCTTGACAATCGTTTCCTGCAGGATTGCCTCCAAGACACTCGTCACGCCTCTAAAAGGCTCCATAATGTCCCCTATGACGCCCCCGAGAGTCCCCCTTCGGATATCCCAAAACCTCCCTGACGGACCTGAACACAAAGCCCCCGAGAGGCTCTCAAGAGGCCCCATAGAAGCTCCATCCCACGTCTACAACCAGCATCCATCACGCTGCGCTGCTGCGCTGGCGTGTGTGTGTGTGTGTGTGTGAGTATGTGTGTATGGGTGTGTGGTGTGTATATGTATGTGTATATGTCTGTGTGTGCGTGCGTGCGTGCGTGCGAGCGTTCGTGCGTGCGTGCGTGCGTGCGTGTGTGCGTGTGCGTGTGCGTGTGCGTGCGTGCGTGCGCGTGCGCGTGCGCGTGCGCGTGTGCGTGTGCGTGTGCGTGTGCGTGTGCGTGTGCGTGTGCATGTGCGTGTGCGTGTGCGTGTGCGTGTGAGTGTGCGTATATTGGGAAGGGCCCCCATTGTCGTCCCAAGTGTGGCCAGCTGTGGGGCTGCGCTGCATCAAGTGAGCCCCCCCGCCTGTCTTACTGGGATCGTGTTCCCAAGACGTGTTCTCATTGTTTTGAAGTGTAGGTTCGCTTTTTGTTCGTAAGTGTACGATGGAATTGTTGTTGTTTTGTACGGTGGTCTTTATGTTTATGTGTGGTATGTGTGATGTCTTCTTATTGCGTTCATGCGTAAAGTGTTCTTAGTGTTCATGCTTGTAAGGTTTATTATGGCTTGTGATTGCAATGTTTTCCATATTATGTGTGACATTGTTCGTATTGTGCCATTGCGTGACGTTGTTCTTATTGTGACATTGATGCTTGTATTAGAGCTTGTGCTAGTGACATTGTTCTTGTCGCTTTCCATTGCGAACGCCCTTGCCACAGCACTGCATCAAGACCTACATCAACACATGAAACAGCTTGCTCGCTCGAAGCCCTCGGGCCCGCCCGCCGAGCGGGGGGGGGGCTACCATGCATTTACATATAGATGTGTATGTGTATATATATGTATATATATATATATATACATATATATGTGTATGTGCACGTGTGCACAAGTATGGACATAAACAGAGAGAACGAGAGAGAGAAAGAGTGAACAACAAACAAACATAGGGATGAAAAGAGAGAGAGGGATGTAGAAAGAGGATGAACAAATAGAAAAAATATAAATAAGGATAACACGAGAGAGAGAGGGAGAAGGAGGCGCGAAGGGATCACGGCAGGGACCGAGGCGGAGGCTACTCGTGCGGGTGGCGCGGAGCGCACGCGGCACACCGGGGCCCGCGGGCCGCACGGGCGGGGCGGGGCGCGGGCAGCGAGGCGCGTCCAGGTCGTCGAACTCCACCTCCGCCGCCGGGGAGGGACAACTCGGAGGGCCGAGGTCGAGGAGGATGATGATGATGATGATGATGATGATGATGATGATGATGATGATGATGATGATGAGGATGAGGATGAGGATGATGATGACGATGATGATGATGATGATGATGATGAGGATGAGGATGAGGATGAGGATGAGGATGAGGATGATGATGATGACACGCCCGTTGGAAGCGGAGAATCCCCGGTATCACAAGCTCTCAGGGGCAAGCCTCTCCAAGTCTGCCTCTGCAGCCGAGACTGGTCGAGGAGGAGGAGGGTGAGGGGGAGGGGGAGGGGGAAGGGCCTCTCGGGCCGCGAACGGAAGAGATCCGATCGTCGAACTCCACCTCCGCCGCCTGGGAGGGACAAGAGGGGACGAAACAGGGACGCGTGAGTATCGTTTAACCGATCCCCATCCCCAGCGGCGTGGCCTGGGCCCCACTGGCCGACTTACACCCCTGGAAGGGGATTTAGGCCGTTCCCTTCGGGTGTCGAGGGGCGTATCCCCAACTGGGGGGGTAATTTGGAGGGGGTCTCGAAGGGGATGGGGATGGGGATGGGGGTCGGTTGAACGATACTGAGGGCAAGAGGGGACGAAAGAGGGACGATGCCGATCTGTGGAGCAACTTGCAAGGGCCCGTCTAGGGCCACAGCGCTGCCAGGGCCGCTCTTGCGTGCAGCTGACTGCGATCGGCCCTGGCGCCGTTTTGTCTCGCCATGTCTCGGGGAGCTAGCCCCGTGCATACATGCGGTCTTGCGCGCAGGTCGATCCGTGAGGCCCCCCCCGCCCCGGGGCCGAAGACTGCATGCGCAAGCGTCGTGTCGATCTCGGTCAGCGCCGATCATGGCCAGCGTCAATTCGTGGAACATCCGCGCGGATCGGTGACGGCGGACATGGACCATGGCCAAGATATCCCGCGATATCGTTGACATGGCCCCCGTGCTTCTTCCCTCGAACGACGTGGAGCAATTCTTCAGAAGCCATACGTAGGTAGACCCCACCTTCCTCTGCGGCATTTATCGAGCCTTCCTCTCGAAACGAAGCTGATGTGAAACCATTGCGGCGTCAGGGCCTCAGGAGAGATCCGCCTCTGCTGCCAGGGCTTCCAACAAAAAAAACACGGCGGAGCCGGCCCAAAGTGCACCCGTGTTGCCAGAGGTGCGCCCAGGGCGCCTCCAGAAGGTTCCCAAGGGAGCCCCCCCACGGCCTCCACAATGGGCGATCGACGACGACGACGAAGGGGCCCCCTGAGATCCGACGTAGCGAAAACAGGTTGAAAATGAGAATAATATGGAACAGAAAAACCACCCTCAGAACAAACACCCCGACAAGCGAAGCCGCTGAGCAAACGTACCCGAGGAAGGCATTGAACACGGCAGGCCTGTTCAGCAGACGCCCAGGGCCATCCGGCGAACGCCACTCAGGGGGGCTTCGGGGTGGCTGACAGCCAGCCCGCACCGCAAGGGCGCACGATCAGGATGCAAGGGCGTTGGAAAGCCACGTCGACACTCTGCGAGCGGGGCGCGGCCAGCGCAAGCGGCCAAGGAAGGTCGCGTCGCACGAAAGGGGGAGACACAGAGGGAGGGCCCCAGCGCCAGCGCCCCCCGGCGCGGGAGGCGGCGGGGCCGAAACCAGCTGCAAACAGTAGACTTCGTGACCTCGGGGGCCTTGAAACAGGGGTCCATGCAAACGGGGGTCAGCCAGGGCACCACATCCTGCAAGATCCTGCGACAACCCCCTTTGGCTGACCCGGGTTGGCGGGCCGCTCGTTGCCGCGAGGCCGCCGCGCATATTGGCTGACCTGGGTTTGCGAAGACATGCGTTGCGATTGTTTCCTGCATCAGTTGCTTGAGTTCCTGCTGACCTGGTCAAAAGATCAGGCCCCCTTTTCCCTACAGCCGGACCGTACCATAAGGATGCGCGACGAGGACGCAGGGGCCTTGGACGCCCACTTCGAAGCTTCTCGAACGGACCGCGGCCGACGAAGGTGGCCAAGGATGGACCGAGGGGGCATGGATGCAAAGGCACCCTTGGGCAGGATGTCCATCCTTCCTATGCGGGTTCACTGTATCCCCCCCTTCGTTCGGCCCGAGATGAGTCTCCCTGGAACGAGGACGACGGCGAGGAGCACCACCGCCGCGGCGACAGCTCCCGCGGCCGGCGGCCGGCGGCCTGGCGGGGACGAGCTGCAGGGCGGCAGCCCCGAGGCCACGGCGCACTGTCGGGAGCCCCAGAGACCGCTCGGCGCGGACGCGCACGGCGAAGCGCCCGAGGCGGAGGAGGAGCAGGAAAAGGAGGAGGAGGAGGAGGAGGAGCAAGACCAAGACAAAAACGGGTACGAACAACGTCCTCTCCGGCCATCGGAAGCCACGAACTGGCACCAGGAGGAGGAGGAGGAGGAGCAGACGGAGGAGGAGGGAGGGGGGGGAGTCGGGAGGGAAGGGGGGGGGAGGAGGAGGAGGGAGGGAGGGAGGGAGGGAGAGGAGGGAGGGGGAGGGAGGGAGGGAGGGAGGAGGAGGGGAAGGAGGAGGAGGAGGAGGAGGAGGAGGAAGAGGAGGAGGAGGAGGAGGAGGAGGAAGAGGAAGAGAAGTGGGACAAGGGACAATCAAGGTCTAGCATCCGAGAACGGAAACTAGCCGAAAAGACAAGGATGAGGCCGAGCCTCGGAGGGGGCAGCGCAGGCAAGTCCCGCACACGCCCTTAAAAGCGCGCACAGGCGCGCCGAGCCGCACCCAACACCCAATCCAGCGCAGTACCGACGCTAGGCAACGGCGCTACGCTGGAGCGGGCGGTGGGCGCGGCTCACGTCCAGCCAGCACCTCGTCCCTGAACCAGTCTTGGCCCGAGGACGCAGCGCCCGAGCACGGGGCGAGAAGCTTTCGCCAGCTCGGCGCTTCAATCAGACAGTGCACCGCACAGCGGCGGCAAATCAAGTAGCGGCCAGACGCCTGCACGACATGGCCCTCATAGACGAAGGTGTCTGGAGGCTCCATCGGGGCCTCAGCGGAGGCCTCGATCCCCAGCGCCCTGAGGGTATCCTGGACGGCGGTACATCGCGCCCTGGGAAGGACGCCTCCACGACGCCAGGCGCGCACGGCTGAGAGAAACAGGTGGAAGGGAGACGGGGCGCATCTCGCGCCAGGCTGCTCGAGCTTCTTCCTGCTCAGGGCCGTCCGCGCCGAGCAGTGACACCACGTGCACCTCACCGCCTCAGAGACCCCCTCCACCAGCTCCAAATCGTGAGAAAACTCAGCGAGTTTGGGGACGCCGTCCCCTCTCACCCGCGCGGGCGTGGGTAGGTTTGGGGCTGGGGCAGCAGCTTGCTGCGCAGCCCGCGAAAGGAAATCCAGCGTCCTGTAGCAATCCTTGAGCTTCTCACGCAGCAGCGAGGTGACCAGCTCTGGCAACTGGTGCTCACTCGCCCCAAGCCGCGAAAAGAAGTCGGCCCAAGCGTTCCCTATGCAATCGACGGCACTACGACCAACGACTTCCCAGGAGAACGCCTGGCCCTCAAGGACCGTAAACAAATCCTGGTGGGCAGGGGTCCAGCGGAAAACTTGCCTCTCAGACCTGAAACTGAGGGTACTGATGATCCGGGGTGGGTCCACACCCCCTGGCACATAGGCCGAAAGCAGGAGGCTAGCCTATGCTATCCTCCTCGTCCCAATCCGCCGAAACGTCCTCCCGACGGCGCCGGTCACTCTCCCAAGCAACAAGCGCCTCGGGGGTAGCGAAACCGTGCAAGTTCGCAATCAGTTGGGGCGACAAGGCCGGAAGCTCAGCGATCGCTGAGGTCGGGAGAGGATCACCCTCGGCCGCTACAGGTGCCTCTACAGCTTCGCTATTAGGACCCGCATTCCAACCAGCACCACCCCCAACAGGCTCAAAGCCAAGCAAAGGACCCCAAACAGCATTTGTCCCGTCTGTCGGGCCAAACGGGGTGCCCACAGTGGCCTTACCCAGGTTATGGCCTGGGAACAAACCACGCTTTGAACGGGACCTCTGGGTCTTATACCCCGAATGGGGGGATCCTTCGCAGTTAGATTGAAGGCCCCCCCGCGCACTCTGATGCGCCGAAGCCCCACAGCACTTACAAACAATTGTGTCATCAAGAGCTGCACCGTCCTCTGCCTGGACCGTGGCCTGGACGATGGAATGGCCTCTAAGCACCCAGGGAACACCAGAAACCTGGAGGAAGTCCCTGGGGGCAGGATGAGGCGGAGGCGGAGGGGGAGGAAGAGCAGAACCCATAGCCCGCATGGCCCTGGGACCCCGCTCAAAAGGCCTCACACCCGCCTCCTGGCAGGCCTCCTGGAGGGCCTGCGAAAACTCATCCTCGAATTCAATATCCGCTGTACCGGCAATGCCGTCAGAATCAAATTGCTCCAGGGACCCAGAGGCAGCCTGGGCACCTCCATGCCACAAAGCACAGTCTATGACTTTGCCCCCTGGTTGGCACATTTGTCTGCCATCCGGCTGCCTCGAATTAGCCAGGTAGCATGATCAGTTATTGCATTCGCCTCGGACTGGTGGGCTTTCGCTTTACAGGCTGACGCTCGGCGACCTATGCCGGCCCACCATTCAATCCAGTTGTGGCGCCGAGGGTTATCATAAGATAAAGCTGTGCCCGCAATCTGCGCGCACTCAACAGTGCCTGAGCAGTCGCAGAAGACCTCGATGGGGGTCTTCGGCATTCCATTCAAAGAAGCGGCTAAGCATGCAGAAGGCGTAGTCTTCCCCGTCCCTTGCAACCTGGGCCGGGGCAAACCCTAAAGGAACTACACCATGCATTGCTGCAACAAGCTGGCCTGCGGAGGAGGAGGGAGGAGGAGGGTCCGAGAAGGAGGAGGAGGATAAGGATAACGAAAAGGCCGTCGGGGGTCGCGCCGTGAGCTTTTCTAAGCACTCTTGACGCCTAGGATACACGTGGAAGCAGCCCCTCTCGTCCGACCGTCGCTGGCCCGAAAAACTGCCTGGGGCGGGTGACGCGGGGAGCTGCCCCACGCGGGCCCTCCGCGCCGCTGCCCCGCTGCAGGAGCCCCTGCGCCGTGAACAGCTTGGGGGGGAGAAAAAAAAACACACACAAGAGCCTGCCGATGCCTCTGTGGGACGGGCGGCAGACTCTGAGGGCCTCCGCTCTCCACCCCCTCCCCTCCTCCTCACCCCCGCCCCCTCCTGCAAGAAGGCAAAAGAAAGGGCGGCCTGGCACTTGTCGCACTTGCCCGCCCCCGCTACCCTTCTCTCTCACAGGAGCTTGACGTGGAGGTGCAGCACCGCACTGGTCGCGGCAATGAGTGCTACTAAGCTGCAGCGGACCTTACTGAGATAGTGGGGTCGCTGAGATTGTACTATGGCTCGCGCTCTCACTCTAACAGTCCGGGACCCCAGCCTGCTTTGGTCGCAATCTCGTGAGCCTGGCATATCCGCTCACTCTGTTGGTGGTCGGAGCCCCCCATCAGTATGTAGTGGGTCGTCCACCCCTGCACTGAAGCCGAAGGCTTAGTGCACTCTGCGCGCCTCTGGTGGGTGCCTGCTCCAGCTGGCGTTTGAGGCACTGGCTGCTGCTTCTCATCGGCGGCGTCGTATCCATAGCCGCGCTGGCTCTTAGACCATGTCGTGTAGCAGCCATACAGCTCGTCGTTCTGTTTGCGGCCTTGATGAGTCTGGACGCATCCTCGACGCATCCCTTAAGCTCGGTGGCGAGCTTAATGATTTGCTCGATCTTCTTCAGCTAGTGGGTGATAGCCTCGATGTCCTACACCCGCCCCATATCCTCGTATACGTTCTCGCTGCGGGAGTACTTCACTCGCCCGAGACTGGTGGTGAGCCGCTCCTGGTGGCGCTGGAGCGCGACCACGGTCAACTGGACGGGCTCCTGGCACTGCTTGAAGATCGCGTTGGTCGCCTGCATACTTACTGGAGTGCGCAATGTTGAGGCGGTACTCCATGCTGCCGATGACCTGCTCGCTTTGACCTCCTCGATGTTGTGGGCGTTGGAGGAGTACCTGCTGCATCTGCTGCTTCTTGGTCTCGCTCCCTTCACCGCTGCCGCTGGTGTCCGCGCCGTCCATCTGTCGATTGCCCGTCGCGCTGTCAATTGCTGGTGGAGGTCGCCTCTCTTCGCGTCACTGTCGTGAGTCAACCCTGTCGGAAGTTGGAGCCGAAAGAGCTACGCACAGGGGCCGTAGTGGTGATCGTGGTCGTAGGTGTGCGGTGCCCTTTGAGGTCTTTAGTTGGCTCAGCATTTTCTGTAGTAGTTACCTTAGCTTGACAGTTTGCCGTAGTATCGCACTCACCCTGCACACTCCACGAGTACCATTATTCACCACTGATAGTTGTTTCGTCGTACGCGGTAGCTGACCCTTACTGCACAAGTCCTTTGCCCCGTGGGCCTCTAGGGGAGGAGGAGGAGGAGGAGGAGGAGGAGGAGGAGGAGGAGGATTGCGGCGCGCCGACGGTTCAGCCGCCGTGCCCGCGGCCGACCGGCGGCGCGCCGTGCGCGCTCACGGGCTCGCTCTCCTGGCCTGGCGGCTTGAGAGCCGCCGGCCCCCCACCTCGGGGGGCTCCTCACTCATCACTCCTCCTCGTCCTCCTCGTCCTCCTCCCCGTCCCCGTCCTCGTCCTCGTCCTCCTCCTCCACCTCCTCCTCCTTCTCTCCTCCCATTTCCTCCTCCTCCTCCTCCTCCTTCCTGCTCCTCCTCCTCCTCCTCCTCCCCCGCCTCCTGCTCCTCCTCCTGGTCCTCCTCCTCCTCCTCTTCCTCCTCCTCCTCTTCTACCTCCTCTTCTACCTCATCCTCATCCTCCTCCTCCTCCTCTTCTACCTCCGCTTCTTCCTCCACCTCCTCCAGCTCCTCCTCCTCATCATCCTCCTCCTATTACTCATCCGCCTCCTCCTCGTCTTAATATTATTATTAATTATTAGTCTTCGCAGTATCATTGTTTTTGTTATTATTACCAGTAGTATTATTACTGGTATTAGTAGTGGTATTAGTATTCGTAGTCGCAGTCGTCTTCTTAGTATTTTTCTTAGTAGGATGACTCGTGTTCTTCGTCTTACGATTAAGAATAAAAGTAATATTAGTATCCTCCTCCTCCTCCTCCCCTGCCTCCTCCTCCGCCTCCTCCTTCTCCTCGTCCTTCTCCTCCTATCCCTTGATCCTGCTCCTCCTTGATCATGTTCCGTGTTGATCCTGGTCCTCCTTGATCCTGCAAAAGCTTGATCTTGATCGTCCTCCTCCTCCTCCTTGTCCTCGATCCCCCTCCTCGATCCCGCTCCTCGATCCTCCTCCTCGGGGGGGGCTCCTCGCTACTCGGTGAATTGAGCGGGTGTCAGACCTTCTAGGCTGCAGCGTCAGTGCTCATCCTCCACCTCCTCCTCCTCCTCGATCCCCCTCCTCGATCCTGCTTCTCCTCGGTGATCCTCCTCCCCCTCCTCGATCATGGTCCTCACCCTCGACTTCGAGCCTGCTCATCCTCCTCCTCCTCGATCCTGCTCTTCCTCCTCCTTCCTCATCCTCCTCCTCGATCCCTTCGGGACGGCACCTGACTAGCGAGCGCAGCCTCTGTTTCCAACCAATCGCCTATCCCTGAGATCCAACCGATTGAAAGCATAAACTAGGCGGGAGATGTTCTGAGGCTTTCGGCCACCAGGGGCCCCCGTCCTTGGCCGTCACAAGCTACTCGAGATAAAAACACCTGCCCCACGAGAGAGGTCGGCACGTTTGGGGGGGGGGCGTACTGAAAAGGTAAGGCCTCGCATGCCTGGGCCCCCAGTCCTCTGCAGCTCGATCTGAGAGCGCGGCCCCACGGAGGCGCCTTGGAGCATGTGCCAGCAAGGCCCTGCGCGTACCGCACGACGCGGCAGGCGAGCACTTGGGCTTCTGGGGGCTTCACGATTTACCAAAGCCTGCCCGAGACGGCCCGAAACCTACCGCTGGTACGGCCTCAAACTAGAGCCCTTCATATTTCCAAACATACACTTATATGCATATTATATATGTGGTTATAAGTTCACATGAATGTTTGCATGTGCGCATGCCGTCATATAGACGTGTACATAAGCGTGTGCGCGCTACTATGTGTATGTGTGCATGTACGTATGTGTATGTGTAGGAAGGTATGTGTGTTGTGTGTGCATGCATGTGTGGAGTACATGCGTCCATACATACGTGGTCGCATGTGTGCGTGTGTGAACGCGTGCGTAGACGTTCAGACATACGTACGAAAATGGTTGTTCTACTGGCATAAATCTATATATATATCAAATACATATGTATATATAGATGTGTGCATGCACACACTACACGGACCTTCGCCCGACACGTCGCGCATATCAAGTGCTGAACGCCCGACGCTCGCGATACCTGCCCCGAACAGCGCCCCACACCGGCGGTGCCCCAGGCGCGGGGCGGCGGCGGTGCACGAGGCCCCGAGCCGTGCCCCGACGCCGGCGGTGCCCCAGGGCCCTGGCGCAGCCCCTCGGATACGGCTTGGGGAAGATGCCGACGCAGCCCCGCGCGTCGCGCACGAAGTCAGAGGGAGCAAGAGCGGCACAGCAACAGGCTCTTGGAGCTCTCCGCGCGGACACCCTGCATCGGCGCTGGGACCCCTCCCCCCTGGCGCGAGGCGCGCGCCATGGGGGCGGTGCTGGAGGCGCCGCCATGGGGGGCACAGCGCGGATCCGAGGAATCCGTGCAGGGCTCCGAGAGTTTGGTTTATGCTTGCCCATCGGCCGGAAGAGGTGGGCAGGGACCAGAAACAGAAATGCGTCGAGAGTAGATCGGGTTTCCGCCCGCCCTCTAAAACATGGGAGGGAACAGGGACAACCGCTCGATGGATGAGGTAGGCAGGCGCCTGAAGCAGATTGGGACTGGGATCTGGGAGCCCAGGACCCCCTACGTCCTCGACGACCGGTGGGTGTGCCGTGGTTCCTTCCTCTGGACGTGGAAGCCCTGCTCCCTGCCGGCGCCCTCCTGCAGCACCTCGACGGCCTCGCCGCGCCGCAGCCTCAGCCCCGCGGGGCCGAGCGCGTCCATGTTGTGTACCTCCGCGGCGACCGTGGCGGTGTAGAGCGGCGGCCGCGCTGCGCCGACGGCGCGCTGCACCCACGCCACCCTCTCCTGGCACGCCAGGGCGGGGGGTGAGCGGCAGGAATGCCCCTGAGATCCATCCTGTTCAAGGAAAGTGAAGGGGCCCTGGGACACATCAAGAAATAGACACAAATCACAGGATTCCCCACGTTTTCCCGTATTTTCTGGGTTTTTGTCTTCCTGCCCACTTCCCGTATTTTCCTACATTTCGTCTGAAGTCGACGCTTAAGTGTCTGTGTGTATCTTTACCTGCTGAGAGAAGAAAAAGCCAAACAACAAAAACAAAAAAGGGGGCGGGACGCTTCCTCAATCGTCAGCCCGCGGCCCTGTCTCCAAAAGCCCCGGGGCCGTCTCAGAGCGCGACTCGGGATGCGAATGCGGTCCAGGGGAATGGCTCGACGCTTCTGGGGTTCGCGTTGTTGGACGAGCGCGCTCCACTACTCGCAGAGTAGCTACCCGCAGACGGCCTCGGTCCGCCGCGGGGGGCCTACGACACATAGCATCGGAGTGGAGACGTGTTGTTCGTGCGTTTGCGAGCAGCCACTTCGCGAGTAGTGGAACACGCTCGGTGAGCAGTTGTGAGAAATCATGACGTCGGGGGTCTGGGGATCCCTGAGGTCCCTGAGATGGGCGTCTTGGGAACACAACGATAATGCGACAGGGCCAGGCAGGTTCGGACCTGGACGAATCGGGGATATTTCAATACCGGCGGTTATGGAGAATATATCGCGCGACGCGGCCTTGACAGGAAGCCCGCTGATATCCATCCTGTTCATGAAAAAAATATTTGGACGAAAAAATATGAAAATGCGAATGCCGCAAAGCAGGTGGGGACTTCGCTGGAGATTCCCATGGGGCCCCGAAGCGTGTTCGGGGTGTGACGAATGGGTAGTGGGGACGCATGCGAACACCGCCACTGGGGCTTTCGGTGGGATTCTCCATGCCATGAGACAACGGTGCGAGGGGTGCGCCGAAATGGCGGGCGGGGAAGCATGCGAACACCGCCGCTGGGACCTTCCGGAGCTCCCTTTGGCGGCGCGCACAAGGGGTAGGGAGAGGGGGAAAGCTTTTCAGAAGAAGGCTGTTTCCTGGAAGGCGCCAGCCTTACATCTACAGAGAAGGCCCACGCCTTCTAAAATGAAGGAGTGTTTCCAAGAATCCTAACCCCGCCTCCGCGTGGCAGGTCCCTTTTGGGGCACGAGACGTGCGAAGAGTGTACCAAAATGGGCGGCGGGACGCACGCGAACACCGCCACTGGGGCCTTCGGTGGAGCTCCCTATGGGGCCACGAAACGTGCGAGGGGTGCCGACCGACATGGGTGGCGAGCACGCATGCGAACATCGCCGCTGGGGCCTTCGGCGGAACCCTCCATGGGGCCGCGGAGCGCGCGGAGAGTGTCCCGACTCGAGTGCGGGAACGCATGCGAACACCGCCACTGGGGCCTTCGGTGGAGCCCCCATATGGGGCCACTGTCTCTCACTACTCACTCGCGAAGATTATATCCGGGACCTGGAACCCTGATTGACAAATCTCTCATGGTTTCCCGCGCGCCCCCACGGCTTTAAAAAACCAGATGCCATACGAGAGGTGGCTTGGTGAGAGCAGAGAGAGAGAGAGAGACAGAGAGAGAGAGAGAGAGAAAAAAAAAAAAAACAAAAAAAAAAAACTTCCGCATGCGATCGTAGTCAGCATGAACGAGCCATGAGTAACTAATCGCATCCTGGCGTCGCCCCCATTGAGCCAAAAAGGGCTGCAAATACGCCCGCCCCCTGCTCGTTCAATCAACTAGCTAGCTCCAAAAAAAACATACAACACATGTAGGTTTGCATATACATATATATATATATATACATATATACACACAAACAAACAAACAAACAAACAAACAAACAAACAAACAAACAACGGAGGGGGGAATAGCGCATCGCAGCGACTCGGCGCAAGGCGTGGCTCCAGATTTAAATTGATGAAAGCTGGCATTAGATACGCGCCCATCAACGCAGGAGGCGAGGGCTCTCGCCCCGCCGAATGCAGCTGTCAGCCGCCCATCTTACGCCGTAGGCGTCACCTACTAGGGCGCGCACCATGTTGCCAAGCGCGCGAAGTCTGGAAACGCTATTTCAGCTTGCCAATGGCTCACCTAAGATGAGCGACCGCTGACCAGCAACTCAGCTTAGGCAGCAAAATGCGCGAAAGCCTAGCGACGCAGAGACTGCGCAGTGCGAGCGCGTGGCCAAGCACCGCGCAGCAGACTGCACGACCGACAAGTGGGCCACAGAGGCATGTGGATGCCCGATGGCGGGCGCCAGCTGCAAAATAGAAATAGCTGAGCTTGCATGGACGCCCGTAACCGCGCGCCCGCTGCCAGGCACAGGGCAACAATGGCGCGGTCCGCAGCCCCATCACTGGGCAAGCCCAGCACTGCGCGCGCCCTGTATTACTACGAGGTGGCAGATCTCTCTACAGCAGGCTTCAATGGCCGATGCCCTGGCATCACTTGTAACCGCAACTCACCATGCACAGTGCCATTAGTCACTGATCGCAATGCACAACAAGTCTCCCCATCATTTGTCTCGTGCAACAGATGCGGCCAAGTAGAGGTCATCATGGTTATTTCTTCTCATACGGACTGAACTAGGATTAAGAAACGCATTTGGCATCGACTGTGAAAGATACCCTCTGTGCATGGGCCACCCTTTTTCCGAGGCATGCTGAAACTCCACAGCGACTTCCATGCTGACCCGTCTGCGCAGCGCGCGCATTTGTCCATCGGAGCCCCCTCGCGGGCCGCGCGCGCGTCGTCGATGCGTTCGGCCGACATCGGGGTCGGGCCCGCGTCGAATTCGTCGTCGCACTTCGCGCCCAGGAGCCCGAACCCCCCCGCGAAGCCCAAAAGCTTGGGCGAGAACGCCCGAGAGGCATCCCCCCTTCCGCGCCAGGAGTTGGCGAAGCCCCGCCGCGCCCGGAGGGCTGGGCCAGCGCCGGGAGGGGGCGCGAAACATGCAAGTCTCCATTTTTCGCCCGCGTTTTCTGCTGGCCAGACCTGCATAGGTTGGGCCCATGACAAATGGCCTCGCGTATACCTGAGGGCGCGAGTGTCCAGTCTTTCCGGCGCGCTGCCGCGCTGGCCAAGAGATTCCGTCGGCTCGTCGCGCCGCGCCCGGACAGGTTCCGACGTCGAAAGCCTCGACGTCCACGGCGGTCCGCAGCGCGAGTCTGAGACGCGCCGCGCAACCCAACTCGCCCTTCCCATTCTTGACCTACCCCGTGTAGATACACATCGAGATGCCATGACATTCGCGGCGTCTGCGAGTGGACATATGCAGAAGCAGTCGCTGTCCTGTCGTGCCAGGTGCGTAGCTCAGTGTAGACAGGTGTTGGCACCTTCAAACAATTTGCCCGGATCTCTGCCTTCGTCTGCAGGTCGTCTTCACTTGAATACTTATGGATATCGTCACGCAGTAGTTGATGCTGCTGTTCTGAGAATACATCCTTTGCCATGTCCGCTGTGAAACATTATCCCACGCGTTCTCCACGGCGACCGGGGTTCAGCGCATAGCTGGTGTCGTACTCGCACAGCGACACGGGCATAGCGTAGGATTCGAAATCCGTCCCTGGCCTGATGCCAGGGTCCTGAGGCAATTTACCTTGCACCTCAGGCATCGTGGAAATCAGAATGCATTCGTCTGGTACCATCTGCGTAGGCTCAGCGTATTGGGCTGGGTCGTAGTGGCCGTCGAAAAGCTCGTCGTGCTGTAGCGGCATGTCTGCAGTGAGCTCACCGTGCCAGTCGCCCATGATGCGTGCATCGGAGTCGTCCTCAGTCTCCTCCTGGATCGTCGGGGGTCGTCGCGCTTCTGGGCCAATCGGAAGAGTTTCGGAATTCGGATCCCGTGTTTCGTATTCTTGCTTGCTTCCAGATCCGCCAAAGGCCAGCTCTTGGAATTTGAGAAAGCCCTCGTCAAATCCAGCTTAGGGTTTGGAGGACTTACGACATGGGAAGATCCTGGGCCGGTTGCCACCAGTAGCGTCCTGAATGTCTAGGGCGGTCCCGTCTGCATCGCAATCAAGGAATCGAGGAGTGACCCCGCTATCGTAATGTGTGTGTACTGCTGTCAGCATGAGCGAATTGCGGTAGCTTTGAGTACACAGTACACTGTGTGCAAGGCGTGCTGCAGCTACGTTTTCAATCCTGAATTCGTTCAGATTAGACGTGGCAGTGGAAGGTGTGTACCTGTGGGTGTGCTTCCAACAATCATTCGCACAGTCCCTCGCGAATCTGGAGCCCACCCAAATGCATGAGCTGGTTGCCCTGCCTCCAGACCAGCGATGAATGTGACCCTTGGCAGCATTGTCAGATACACGCTCACGTACCACAAGCGTTTCGATGTACAGCGTGTGCTAGACGTCGGGGCATCGCACTGCTACTTGGAGGGCAGAAAAGCCACCCAAATAATCACCACCCCGACACGCGAAACCGTTTACTACACGCGCACAAAGAAAGAGTCAATCGAACAGGGCAGGGCTGTTTAGTAAACGCCCAAGGCGTTTTGGTAAACGCCAATTGCCCTAGTACCTGCTCGTGTTACCACGTGTCCTCGATCGGGTACACTGCGTAGTACGGGGAATGGCCCACTCCATCCTCCCCAGTCGTCCTTGTTTGCTGCAATTCAAGTAAATATCCAAGTTTGTACTGATGTTGTCCAACTTGTCGCGGGAACGTCTTCAGAGCGCGGATGGCTTTCGCCACTGCACTTGCCCGCGTGATAGTGTATATGCTGCCTTGGCGTGCATGCTGTTCCCTATTGTGGTCAAAACGTTGTCCGTCGGTGTGTTGTGACCAAGGGTGTTAAGACCGAATAAAGAAGCAGGTTGGCGTCCAAGTAACGCGCTGTTCGGTGATACGTCATTGTAGAGTGTAAAGATGATGATCACGAATTAGTTTCTTGCAGAAGGGCATTTTGAATTCTATTGGTATGTCCCTGTGTATGTTGTTCAGGTCTTCTTCAACGATGTACACCGTGCAGCGTAGGAGGCCATTCCTAGTTTCATGGTAGTTGCGTGCCTACCAAGAACTCGTATCCAAATATCAGTGACCACATCCTGCAATCTGGTTTTGGCCGTGTCGTTGTTTCCGGCACGGCCTCCCTCGGAGTATAGGACCGTCGCTGCTTCGCGAATGCCCCGGCAGTAGCGATAGGCACCTAGGATAATCTGCATGGTCCAGTCAGGAATCTCTTGTCCAGTGGGTCACAGATGTGAAAGATGACAAATTCTTGGAGAACATGAAGCCGCACTCCACATCTTCGTGGCAGCGACCTGGCATGGTCAGTGGTGACATAATGGAGCTCCCAGGTTTTTTCCACGCCCGGAAATCTCTACAGGTGAGATCCCAACGAACATACATGTTTCTTCACACCCACAACCCAGGCACGGTGGCGGGATGGGCCCAAGGCCATTCGAGGTGTGTTTGCGTGCTCTTCCCCCCTTGAGAAAAAGGACTTCTCAGAAGGCGGCGGGGCTTCCCAGAAGCCCCCCCCGGCCTTCTGAAAAGTTGTCTGTTCCTTTTTGGGGGTGAGTTAGACATGTTTCATAGCAGGCAGGAAGCCCCCCGAGCCTTCTGACAAGGCCCGCCCTTCTCGCTGCCCCCCCTGGGCTCGCCGCCGATGAACGCCCGCGGCGGGGTCGCTGCTGCCGCGTCGGCGCGGCACGAACCCACCGACGGGGAGGGGGCGTGGCTCCGGGGGGGACTCGCCATCGCTCGGACGTCCATTCCCCGTGTTTTCTTTGGTTTCGTGCGTGGCTTCTTCGCCAAATGATCAAGGATGCTCCTCGATGGTTCTCGCCGAGAAAAAAATTCACACGTCCGAGCGATGCCAGGGGGAAGGCATGACCTGGAATCCACATGTTTTACGCCACGGCCGCAGGGGATCAGACGGCGTGCGAGCAGCGGCGGGGCGCGCGGGAGCGAAC
>CAUYUJ010016367.1:230341-234443 GCA_963575745.1 Prorocentrum cordatum
GGCGGGGCCGCTTCGTCAACGCCCAGGGCCGCTCATGGTAAACGCCAATTGTCGGAGTCGGGGTGGCTTTCCCTCCCTTGCATCCCGGGAGCGTCCAAGAGGGGGGGCGTCCAAGGAGGGGGGGTGCAAATCATGGCCAGCGGCACGTGCGCCGCCCACGGGGGGGGGGGGGGGACGCAATAGAGTAAGAAGAGGCGCCATGAGATCTGGGGAAATATCATGGCCCCCGCCATGATATCCCCCCCCCTGGTCCTCACCCCCCCCTCCTGGCCGCCCCCGAACTCTGCGCCGCCGGGGAGCCCAGCATGGCCCCGACCGGGCACAGTTTGGTGCGGACAGCTGGCACTGCTGCGACAGCTGCGGAGCCCCGGACATCCGGCACGGCCCCGACAACCGCACAGAGGGAGGTCCATCTCTGACGGCCCCGACTACCTGCCAGACCACCCCGACCCAACCCGAAGACCCAAGTTTCGGGTTGGAGGGACATGGGTTCCACGTGTGTCTGTTCAGTGTTCCCCGACCGCCCCCCCCCCCGACTGGGGCTGGAGGGCAGCTTGGGGCCGTGGGGTTGGGTTGGGGTGGTTTGGTGGGTGGCGAGGCCCAGGGTTATGTTGCTCCTATCGTACTTAAGGACCACATCCCCAAAATAATTCCGAGCAACCGGACAAGTGTCAAAACGGTGTCGAAACAATGCCGAATCAGTGTCGGAATCTCCCAGTGCCCGACACGTGAAAGCCCCCGAGTTTCGGTACTTTCCTGGCGCTCGAAATTCTTTCTGGCGGTTCAGGCTAAAGTAGGTTGGAACATTATAAGCTCAGGGGCCCGATGACGGAGCCTCGAGACCGAAAGTTGAACAAGAAATCACGGCACGAGCATGCAACCGCTGGAGTTCCGCGCGGATGTCTTGGAGCGGCAAGGGCCCGGCGCCGCCAAGAGGCACCGCGCCACGGCGCCAGAGGCGCCGCCGGGGGGGGGCCAGCGCAGATCCAGTAAATCCGCGCGGGCCGCCGAAACTGTGTCTGTACAATGTGTTGAATACTACTGTGCTTATGTCTCGCATTCTTATAAGATTTGTTCCTCTTCTTCAGAGAGAGAGGGAGAGAGACAGAACGAGAGAGAGAGAGAGAGAGAGAAACGACAAGAGAGAGAGAGAGAAGGATCGAAGGAACACGCCACAGCAGAAGAAGCGAGGCCGTCGGGGATGTGCGGCGTTCCTGGTCCAGCTCGCGGGCGTCTCGCTGCCAGCGGGCCATCAGCTCCTCCTCCTCCGTCGGAGCTCGCCAGACCTCGCGGGGGGGACGGGAGAAGTGCCTCTGAGCTGGGTCTCTGCAGGGCCCCCCCTCCCTTCCCCCTTCGGCCTCCAGGAGGGGGAGCAGGAGGAGGAGGCGGAGGAGGAGGAGGAGGAGGAGGGGGAGGGGGAGGAGGAGGAGGAGGAGGAGGAGGAGGAGGAGGAGGAGGAGGAGGAGGAGGAGGAGGTGGAGGAGGAGGAGGGGCCAGCTGGCCCCTCCTTCGGCCTCCCGCCTCTCTCCTCCCTCGCCACTGCTTGGAGGAGCCAGGAGGAGGAGAGAGGCGAGGGCTGCGGAGGGGGAAGCCGGGGCAAAGCGCCCGAGCGCGAGGAGGCAGGGACAGCGGGGCAGGCCAGAGAGTGCGGAGGGAGAAGGGCGGAAGTGGACCCTGACCATCCAGAGTGCTAGAACATAGCCCTCCAGGCCTATAGACCGATCTGGACTGCTTGAAACCTCGACTTGATTTTCGTTGTCGAGGTCCTGGTGCTAGCTTTTAGCCCTCGAGAAGGTCTGGGGAGGAGGGGGGCAAAGGAAGGAAGAATAGGAGCCAGGGAGGAGAAGCCCGGGAGGAAGGCTCAGGAGAACGAGAAAAGGACGGCCCTGAGATCCGACGCCACGAACAATTAAACCACGGCGACCAACCCCTCGACCGGAGCCCTAGACTAAGACGAGGCCAAGACGAGGATAAGCTTGGACGAAAATGTATCGAGAATCTCTGAGATCCCGCGGCTCTGGAAGATGCCTCGGGCGCCGCGGCCTTCTCTGAGCGTTCCGGGACGCTCCGAGAGGCTGCCGGAACGCTCACGAACGGATCTATCCTCGTCCTAGCTCCGCCAGATGGACCCCACCTTTCCACCGCATGCTTCGAGCCCGATCGATCCGTGAGGGCCCTGGGTCCAGGAGCGATGCAGAATCGCCCGCTGCGGAAGAAGCAACATGGCAGCGCCAGGATCTCAGGATCGGCCCCACCTCTTGAGGTGTTCGGGCCCTTCTTCGGCTCTCCAGCGGCCGCTTGGGGGCGGTCTGGGCACCCCCAGAAAACACTCTCGGCGAGGCGCAGCTGCTGGAACGCATCCCGAGGCTCGAACACCGCCGAAAACTTGGGAAAACGCCCCCAAGCCTCGGAGCTCGAGCCTCGACCCTCCGAGAGGCTGGAAAACCGGCGGGGGCTGCCGGAAAGACGCGCGACGCCAGCGAGGAGGGGCGGGCGCGGAGCTGCTGGGCGAAGAACGGCAGAGAATACCCCAACGCCCCTGATATGAAACCCCTGGGGATAAGATAGGGGGCCGCATGCGAACCCTACCCCTACCCCCTACGATTTCTGAGGGGGGGGGTGGGGTTCGCATGCGGCCCCCTAAGAAAGTTCGGGGTCCAGGGGGCAAAAGTTCGGGATAAGAAAGTTCGGGATAAGAAAGCTCGAGGCCCGCCCTCGGGCGCGAGCAAAAGAGCACGGGCCCTGGGCGGAGAAGGCTGCCCCTGGGGAAGGGGTCGGGAGCTCTGGAGCCAGGAGGAATCAGATCCATCGGTAATAGTAAACGTTCTCCCGGAGAGAACGATGGTGAGGCTAGTATGGCCCTGCCACACGTTCCTGACTCGGGAAGGGCTGAGAAAGTGAGCCTCCCGTAGCCCTGCCACACGTTCGTGGTTTGGGCAAGCTGGAATGGTGAGAACCCATAGCCCTGCCACACGTTCGTGACATGCGAAAGCTGAAACGGTGAGACCCCCATCGCCATGCCACACGTCTTTGATGACGTTGCTAGTCAACATGACAAGATAGCAGCTTCGATTTAAGTTTTCCCTGGCGGTAAGAACGTTCGGCCTTACCGCTCCCCTCCCCCGACCAAATCTGCAATGGCCAGGGATAATAAACTATCAGGGGCTGAGGGCCTGTATGATTTATTATCCGGGGGTCGGTGTTAACCTGATCCTCGATCGGGGATTCGTGCCCCCGGGCGACTGGGAAGCGTATCCCCCTGTGGTGGCAGGCGGGGGTACGGGTATAAACTTTGCAGCCGACCTGGGACAGGCGCCCCCGCTCGAGGGACGATTTACTCGATGACGTTCTCCGCCCGCCAGAAAAAAATGGCGACCGTGTAGCCCGCGTAGCCGAAGCACGCGGCCGCCGTCGCCGGCGGCAGCGCGCGCGCCAGCAGGCGCCGGGCCGCGGGCGCGGCGGCCGCCATCGGCGCGGCCGCGGCGGCGGCGGCGCGGCCCGCGCGCAGATGAGGGGCAACGCTTGGGTGGAGGGTGGCGGGACTGTCGGGGAGCTGCCCGGGCGAAGTGAACCCCACCCTCTTTCAGAAGTCGCAGGGGGTAGGGATAGGGTTCGCGCGTGGCCCCCTAGGCGAGCCCAGGACCCCGAGAACCTGGAAGTGCAGTTCTTGCCCAACGGGTCGTGCCGCCCGGTTGCGGGCCCCGGGGCCCTCACAAATCGATCCCGCTCAAAAAATGGCGCAGGAAGATGAGGTCTAGGGCTCCCGTCATGATTTCTCGCGGTGTTGCACTGTTGCTCGCGACGTCGGACCCCATGGGAAGGCAAGAGGGGCAAACGTTGCTCGGAAGGCGAAGGGGCTACTCGGAAGCCCTCCGGCCTTCTGAGAAGCCGTCTCCGCAATCGGGGGAGACTCTGAAGGCTTATCAGAAGGCAAGGCCAGAGGCCTTTCTGAGCCGTCTAAGAAGGCCCGCCTCTGCCTTTCCCCTCGGGCGCGCCGCCGAAACTGGCGCAGTGGGGGGCGGGGGGCAGTCCCCTGACCTTCCAGGGTGCTAGAACATTGGCCCCCCAGACCTCTAGACCTGGACGGCTTCAAACCTCGACT
>CAUYUJ010016367.1:234543-281905 GCA_963575745.1 Prorocentrum cordatum
CGGGGCGCTCCCCCCCGCGCGGGGGGCCGGAGCGCCCCCGGGCCGGCACGGGCAGGGGCCTCTGGGGCAGGCCCTCCGGGGCAGGCCCGCAGGAGGCCGCAACCACTGATGTCCCGTGGGTTTTGGAGGATCTCTGCCGTTTGCTCGTTCTCGCCTCCCGACGGCCCAGGACGGCCCCCGAGACCACCGTGATGGCCCAGCGCCCAAGAGGCCTCCGAGCCCCGACGGCCCAAGAAACCCCCCAAGACGGCCCCAGGAGGACCCCAAGACGGCCCAGGAGAGCCCCCCAAGACGAGCCGCGGCCAGCCGCAGCCGAGAACAGCCACAAACGCCCACAAGTCTCCAGAAGCGCGGGCGAACACAAGGACTACGCCTCCCCTCAAAGCTCGGCCCAAAAAATCTGCCGAAGGGCGGGTTCTGGCCTTAGGTCGGGCGTGTCCCCCTACAGGTGGATTTTGGACGAAAACTAAGACATGCCCCCAAAGTGCCACAAAATAGCCCAGCATTGCCAAAAACTCGTCCCCAGACTATGCTTTGACTATGTTTGAACATCCCCCCTGTAGAGGGACAGGCCCGCATTACACGTCGGTCGGAAGAAGTAGGTAGAAACACGAAGTAGGAAGGCGGATGAAGTGGATTGGGTCCATGCCCCCACCCCCCTGGGAATAACAAAGCACAGCAAGAGCGTGCCGATTCTTGAAGTAGGAAGGCGCTTGAAGTAGATGGGGTTTTGGGAATCCAAAAATACCTACTTCACCGACCGGCGTGTAATGCTGGCCAGCCGTGCAGACAACGGGGGGCGACCCACGAGGCCCACACAGAGCCCCAAACTTCACACCTCTGCCGCCGTCGTCGCCATCGTCGGCGCCCCCGGCGTCGGCGTCGCCGTCGTCGGCGTCCCCGACGTCGGCGCCTGCGGCGCCGCCAATGTCAGGTCGGGCCATGCCCCCCCACAGTGGGGATTCTGGGCGAATAAATAAAAACATATTCCCAAAATGCGGAAAACATGCTCAAGAATATTCAGAGAATCGTCCCCAGACCATCCTTTCACTATGTTGGAGTATTCCTCCTGTAGAGGGACTGGCCCGACTTGACGCCCATGGCGAAGACGCCGACACCGACGACCATGACGACCACAGCGACGACACCGACCGCGCCGCCGACCCCTGAGACCCCACGTCACGAAACAAGTTCGCCATCGGAACAAAACACGACCGGCGCCAAGGACACCATCCTTTTTGATGAGCCTGTTTTTCACCACCACCACCACCACTTGGAGGGGGGAAGGAGGAGGAGGGCGAGGAGGAGGAGGACAAGATGAGGAGGAGGAGGAGGAGGGGGAGGAGGAGGAGTAGGAGGAGGAGGAACACCCCCCTCCAACGTATGGTGGTGGTGGTGGTGGAAAACATGCCCATCACTTCTGCTGCATTTTTCGAGCCAGATCGATCCGCGAGGGCCCCGGGGCCCGAAGCGAAGCAGACTCGCCCGCTGCGGAAAAAAACAACGACGACGTCTGAATTTCAGGGAGTGACAATTTGTTTCACAACATCGACCCCCGAAGGTCTCGACACTCCCCGGGACTGGCTTCTCATTTCACGGTCCCGAGACCCGGCGAGGGCCCCGGGAGGCCGAAAACTACCCCCCCCCCAAAAAAAACCTTTCGTCGTTATCATTTCACGACGCGAGGGGGTCTGCGACAACGACGACGACGGCGACGACGGCGACAAAGACGACGGCGCCAAAGACGACGACGACGGCGGCGGCGGCGACTGAGACGACGACGGCGGCGAAGCCGCCAGCGACAGGCGGCAGAAGGCCCCAGGGCGCCCGGCGCTGCCGCTTCGGCCGGCGGGGGCGCGTGCTCGTACTGCTCCGACCCGTCGGCCTCGCAAAGAAGCACTATTGCAGGCCAGAGGGATCCTCCTCGCTCTTCCTCGAGTTTCCTCGATCCTCCTCCTCCCTCATCCTCGATCCTCCTCCTCCTCGCTCCTCCTTCTCCCCATCGATCCTCTTCGATCCTCCTCGATCCTCCACCTCGATCCTCCTCCTCCTCCTCATCATCCTCATCCTCGATCCTCCTCTTCCTCCTCATCCTCCTGCTCGCTCATCCCTCCTCGATCCTCCTCGAGTGGGATGGTGTGATGTGCGATGGTGCGCTGTCCCCTGCCGCTCGAGGTCCTGGTGCACCAGATAACGCTGGGTCGAGTTCGTTCGTCTCCACCTTCGCGGAGTGGTGCTGCTGCTCACAGCCCCTGTGGTCATCATCATGCTCATGGGACTGAACTTCCTGGTGGGCGGGCTGCTGGGCGTGCAGGTGCTTGCTGTGGACATGGGCACCGGTACGAAGTTCGAAGATTCTCTGTCGTTCCGGGGCGCATCGGCATAGTGGGCTATGGCGTTTTAGTGTACTCGGTGGTGCTCTTCGGCGCCTTTCTCATGTTGTTTTCAAATTCATGCCGCAAGTCGTCGACATCGCCGTTCTGTGCACTATGACCAGCCGCGGCGTGTGGCTGCGGGTACGTGTGTTGTGAATGCTAGCCAGGCCCGCCCCACTTGGCGGCGCGCAGAAGGGGGTAGGGGGAGGTGGAAAGGCTTCTAAGAAGGAGACTGCTTCTTAGAAAGCCCCATGTTGTTGGGATTGTTCAGCATATCTGGCTCGCGAAATAATTTCGACATCGGCGACCCTCTGGTGGCACTCGTCCTGGGCCCTCTGGATGGCGGTCTCCGCGCGCCTCTCCTGGCCCTTCATCTCGAGGTGGGCGTTGCGCAGGGACGGAATCCCCCAGTGGCTGCGCAGCAGGACCCGCTCTCTGAAATCGTTGATTCTCTGCGCCTCGATGACGGAGATGCGTTGGTCCGTTTCGCGCATGCCATTGTACTGCATCGCGGTTTCCATGGCGGAATCTATCTACATGAAATGTAGATGCTGCTGGTTGGTCTCGCGTTCGTGGTCGTGCTCGGCGGGTCTTTGCCGCGCCAGTCTCAGATGAATCATCGCGCACGTCGGCGGCGGGCTCGTCTCGAGTGAATGAAGACGTCCTTCCAGCTGCGGCTGTTGCGGCATTCGTCGCCCCCCCCTCCCCTTCAGCTCGCACCGGCAGCGCCGCGCCTTGACAGCGCGCGTTTGCTTCTTTTGCCCCACTTGCGCGGTCTCTTAAACTGCTCGAAGGTGACCCGCTGTATCTCCTCCAGTCCCGTCGCGGATGGCTTCCTCGCCTTCTCGTTATCCGCGTTGCCGTGGTAATGGCAGCCGAACGCCTCCGTGACCTCGCTCCTGTTTTCTGTGCGTCTTAAGCGCGGAGTTGGTTATCCCCCTTGAGGGCCTCGGGTAGCGCACCAACGAAGGCCCTCGTTTTCCCCCCCCAGCCCTGCCTTGCCTTCTTGGTGTTGGCGCGGGGCCCCTCCTCCGGGCACCATCTCGGCGCGGGGCATCCTTCTCGTCGTCTGCTGCGCCAAATTCGTTGTATGCGTCGGCCCGCGCAAGCTTGATGCCCCTTGAAGATGCTGTGGGGCCCGTTGACCGTTTTCGACTGATTTGCGTTGCGCTTTGGTCTGCTCGCAGCCGGTCTCCCTGGCACGCTGTTGAAGCGCCATGCTGCTGATGATCATCGCGCTGGTGAAGGCGATGTGTGCTTCTGCGTCTGTAGCGGGTAGGCCAGCGGCGCTGGCCTTCATGGTCGCGGCTGCAATCCGTCGCTGTTAAACTCCCAGTTTTCTGCCACTCCTCTTTGAATGTTGGGTTATTGGGCGGCGCGTCTCATTGGTGCCTTCTGGTGGTTTCCTTCTGTCCTTTCTTCCTTCCTTATGAAAACACTCCTCCCTGTCGCACCCCTGGACGCGTTGGTAGGGCGGGCCTGGCGTTCCGCCAGAGACCTCCTCACCAGTTAGGACCCTGGCGCTTGAAACTTAGAACAGGTTCAAAGATGGAGGGCGGGTGGCTTTCAAAATGCTGTTCTCGCATAAGCGTCGCGCGCATGCGCTAAAGAGTCTGCAACCGTTTCAAGGATTGAGGGTGGGCTATGTTCAAAATGTTGTTCTCGCACTAGCGCCGCGCACACGCGTTTTAAAAATCTGCAGTCGCTTTGCGAATGGAGAGGGGGGGGAAACGTTTTCAGGAGGTGGTTCTCGCCTTTGCGCCGCGCACCTTAGTCTTATCCGCAAGGCTGAAGTCCCAGGAATGGTGTATGGCACGATGCCTGGTTGCCAGGACGCGACAGCCATGTTAATTCGCGGTGTTGAAGTCCCACGAGCGATGTACTGGCACGATGGAAGATTGTCCGGACGCAACAGTCGCATTGATTCCTCGGGTTCACATCCCATGGAAGGTGTTTTGGCAGGATTGGAGATTATCAGAAGGTTGCTCTCCAAGGGGGCACTTCCCGAGGGAACCTCGAAGACGGGAGCATGGCGAGAGGGTGTATTTCAACATTGTTGATGCGTCTTGGGCTTTCACTGGTCCTCCTCCTCCTCCTCCTCCTCCTCCTCCTCCTCCTCCTCCTCCTCCTCTAACTTCTTAATGTGCCCAGACACGCCAAAATCTAAAGGCCACGGCCTCAACCACCTCGCATGAGCTGCTAGGGCCAGGCGCTTATCCGCAGCGGTGGTCGTTCGTTCGTTAACCACCTCACCCGACACCTCCTGCCTCCTCCGACGCATTCTTCGCATGAGATGCGACGTCACGAAACAATTGCAACAACGCGAATAAAAAAAACTCGACCAGAACCTTGGACCCCGGATCGATCCTCGAGGTTCCCGGGGCCCGAAATCTGACAAAATCGCCCGTTGTGAAAAACTACGACGCCAAGACCTCTGGGTTCCTCCTCTCTCGTGCGTCCCGCCCCTGGTCCGCGCCTTGAACACCAGGTGCACCACGTCGTTCGACGATATCTGCTGCGCGCGGATCGTGGCCTGGGCGCCCAGGGCCGCGGGCGAGGACGCGGGCAGCTCGAAGCCTCCGTGTTGTGGCCAGGGCACGCGCGCGGTCCGAATGCCGTCTGGCGCCACAATTGGAGCTCTCTTGGATGGCCCCAGGCCTCGTCGGAGCGATCTTGGGGGCCTCCTGGGCCTTCTTCGGCGCTCGGGCGATCGAAAACGCGAGCATGCTAACATCGCACGAGGACCGAAGGAAGATCAGTGATGTTTGCATCTCTCTGGGGCGGCCAAGAGGGGGGCGTGCAAGAGGGGGGGGGCGCAAATCATGGCCGGCGGCACGTGCGCGGGCCAGCGGGCACCCCAGGGACGCACGGAAGCAAGAAGAGGGGCCATGAAATCTGGAGAGACCGCATGGCCTCCGCCATGATACCCCCCCTCCCTAGCCTTTGCCGCCCCCGAATCTCGTGGTATTCTTTAGAGAAAGAAAAAACACATAAACATACAGTCGGGGCCTTGACCTAAGGAACCCTAAATAAGGAACGAGGCCCCTTTTTCCCAGAAGTGAAACTTCGATTCCTCATGGAAAACCTAAGGAACACCCAAGGCAAACTGTAAAACAATCAAGGAACACCGATCCCCTCTCCAACAAAAAGGGTTCCTTCTCCAGGGCCCCGACTGTAAACTCTCGACGGTCCGCGCCAAAGTCTGTGTTCATGTGTGTCTGTTCTTCTTCGATTCTTGGGGGTCCTCCCGGGGCCCCCGTGGGGCCCGTCTTGGGCGCTCGCTGGGCCGACTGCGGGCCCCCCTGGGCCGCCCTGGGTCGTCTTGGCAGGCGGCGCGAGGGAAAAGGGGGCTCCTGAAAGAACCTGGCCCAGGAGGAGGAGGAGGAGGAGGAGGAGGAGGAGGAGGAGGAGGAGGAGGAGGAGGAGGAGGAGGAGGAGGGAGGGAGGGAGGGGGGAGGAGGAGAGGAGGGAGGAGGAGAGGAGGGAGGAGGGAGGAGGGGGAGGAGGAGGAGGAGGAGGAGGAGGAGGAGGAGGGGGAGGACGAAGCCAGGACCGGGACAGATCAGGCAAGGACAGATCGGGGACCTCTGAGATCCGCTCTGCAACGATTGCTCCGAGTCCTATCCCCGCCTGGTGATCCTAGGCCCCAGGGTTTGTAACGGTCCTAGGGTCTGGAAAGGGCCTCCACAAGCAAGAAACAGTACAACACATACAAACGCGTTTACCTAAGACCCTTTGACGTCAGAAGTCAAGACACGCTTGCTCCAGGTTGGAACAACATTAGCCTCCACCCCCCCCTGACCGTCCTCCCTCTCCTCTCTATATATACTCCTCTCTCATTCCTTCCTCCCTCCTCCACCGCACGGCAACCCTGCCTCTTGCAAGTCAGGACTGACGTGTCGGCCCCCTGCTCGTGGTTAGATTCATTCCTCTCCCTATGCATCCTGTCCCCTTCTCCCGTTCTCCTGCTCCTCCCCCTTCTCATCCCCCCTCTTCCCTCCGCCTCCCCTTTGTTCTCTTCTCCACTATCCGCCTGCATAATCCTCCCTCCTCCTACTCCTTGCCTTCCTCCACCTCCTGCTCCTCCTTCTCCTCCTCGTCCTCCTCTCCAGTATCATCATCATCATCATCATCATCATCATCATCATCATCATCATCATCATCAGCAGCAGCATCAGCATCAGTATCATCAGCATAATCTGCATCATCATCAGCATCATCATCAGCATCATGATCACCATCATCATCATCAGCATCATCATCATCATCATCGTCATCATCATCATCGTCATCAACATCATCATCATCAGCATCATCATCAGCATCATCATCATCACCATCATCAGCATCATCATCATCATCATCATCATCATCATCATCATCATCCGCATCATCTTCATCATCAACATCCTGATGATCATCATCATCATCAGCAGCATCATCATCATCGTCATAATCATCATCATCAGCAGCATCATCATCATCGTCATCGTCATCATCAGCATCATCATCATCATCGCCGTCATCATCACAAGCCGCAGCAACCTCATCATCACAATCATCAGTAGCATCAGTAGCACCACAATCATCATCAACAGCAGCATGATGGCCAGCATCATCATCATTCCCACCATCACCATCAACATCACCACAACCATCGTCCTCATCAGCAAAATCATCATCATGATAAGCAGCAGCATCATCATCAGCATCAGTATCATCAGCATAATCTGCATCATCATCATCAGCATCATCATCAGCATCATGATCACCATCATCGTCATCATCATCATCAACAGCATCATCATCATTATCATCATCATCATCATCATCATCATCATCATCATCATTAGCATCGTCATCGTCATCGTCATCCTCGTCATCGTCATCATCATCCGCAGCATCTGCAGAAGCATCATACAAATCATCATACATAACAATATCATCAACCGCGTCCGCATCCGCATCTGCCTCCTCATCAGCATCAGCATCATCAACAGCATCATCGCCTTCATCTTCATCACCTTCATTACCAACAACAATACCAAATACTCACCATTATACTCATCTTCACCCTCATCATCGTACTTAACACCATCGTCATCGTCATTGCCATTGCCATCATCATCATCATCATCATCATCATCATCATCATCACCACCATCACCATCACCACCACTATCATCGTCATCATCATCGTCATCATTTACAACAACAGCATCATCATCCTCATCATCATCATCGTCATCAGCATCATGATCATCATAATCAGCACCCTCATCATCATCATGAGCAATTCATGAGATCATCAGCATCATCAGCATCAACATCATCATCATATCATCATCATCATCATCCCTCCTCCTCCTCCTCCTCCTCCTCCTCCTCGATTCTCAAAATGATTGTCGATCCTCCCCCTCCTCCGCCTCCTCCTCCTCCTCCTGCTTCTCCTCATCCCCCTCCTCCCTCCTTCCTCTTACCTCCCCTCCTCCTCGTCCTCCTCCATTGCGTTTCTACTCTTCGACACGACGAGATAGCAGAAGAACGGCCATGTTTGAACACGTCGTGGGAGAGATTGAGATCCAATTTGGTGACAGCGGCCAGCGAGGTAATCCCAGAGATCTCGCGCAGCAAACGTAGACCCTGGATCAGCGACGCAACCCTCAGGCTCATCGAACACCGGGCCCGGTGCAGGCAGCTGGCAGACGCTGAGACCGAAAAGAGGGCAGCCAAGGAGATTCAGAAATCCGCTCGCCAGGACCAGGCGCGCTGGCTCCGGGACATGGCTTCGCAGGGCACTTGGGCGTCTCTCACACGGCTCCGCCGCGGCCGGAAAGTCGCGCAGACGAGGCTGCAGCAGGAGAGCGAGGCGCCGGTCGGGACCGAGGACAGGGCGGCAACCTTTGCAAAATATCTGGAGACCGTGCAGTGGCACGTACGCCCGGTGTCCGTGTTGGACGACGCACCAGAAGCGACCTGCAGCCCATTGGATATTCGCGAAGGGAATTTTCATCTACAGAACTCCGCAAAGCGATCAATAGAATGGCCAGCGGAAAAAGTGTGAATCCCGACGACGTCCCGATCGAACTCCTCAAGGTCCTGGCGGCGGCCACCGGGGAGAACCTCCAGCCCTTGCTTGACGTCATGAACATGTGTCTCCTTCTCGAGCAGGTGCCCCAGGAATGGATGATCGCCAAAGTAGCCATGGTGTTCAAGAAGAATGACCCAGGATGTTTGGACATCTACAGGCCGATCTGCTTGTCTTGCGTGGCATACCGCGTCTTTGCCAGCATGCTCAAGCAACGCTTTCTTGACGCAGGGCTCGACGATGGAATATGGCCGACGCAGTTCGGCTTCCAGGCGAAACGGTGCACCGAAGACGCCATATTCATCGCCCGAAGACGCATAGAACTTGCACGGGCGCAGAAAGGCGACTCTCTCTCGCTGCTAGCACTCGATTGGCGTAAGGCGTTCGATAGCGTCAACGTCGATAGCATGCTTTCAGCTTTACAGAGGAAGGGCATCACCGGCAAGTACATCAGGCTGCTGCGAGATATCATGAACGGCAGACAATTCTACGTCGAAGACATGGGGTTTACGTCAGAGAGACGGCCGCAGCGGTCTGGCATCTCGCAAGGATGCACGCTGAGCCCGCTACTGTTCATCACTGTGATGTCTTGCATGATGGAGGACGCGGTGGCCCTGCTCTCCCCAGGCGCGTCAGCGGCGTACATATCTGGGAACCTGGCAGACATCGCCTACGCCGACGACACGCTGGTAGTGGGGACAGCTACCGCGCACGTCCAAGAGTTTGTCCAAGCAATCTCTAAGGCCGGTCAGGCCTACGGTCTCGAGCTCCACGTCAGAAAGTTCCAGCTGCTACAGACAGGTCGCCAAGCTGAAGTACAGATCGGGGACCGCTGCGTGCAGTGCGAGGAATCGCTCGTGTACCTTGGGTCGACTCTGACTGCTGACGGAAAGATGACGACCGAACTCAGCCGAAAGATCGGTTTGGCGAGCGCGGGGTTCCGTGCAGTGAGGCAAGTGTGGCGGCATTCCGTTTTAATTCGCAGATGGAAGCTGCATGTCTTCACCGCACTCATTGAATCAAAACTACTGTACGGATTGTCCGCCGGATGCTGTTTGAAAGCTGATCTGCGGAGGCTTGACGGCTTCCAAGCCAAGTGTCTGAGAGTGATCATGGGCATCTCACCATCCTATATCTCGCGGATCTCGAACGCGGAGGTCCTGCAGATGGCCGGCGTGCAATCCGCTTCAGACCAGCTCTACAGACGGCAGCTCGTGTACATGGGCAAGATCGTGCGCTCTCCGCCGGAGTCGGCACTGAGAAGGGCGTCTTTCATTCCCGGGACAGACGTGCCGGCCACCGACCGCTATGAGAGACGGCGTGGCCGACCGAACAAGGAGTGGATACGCACAGTCATGCCACAGGCCATCCAGCTGACTGGATCATATGTGCGATTCCGTGAGCAAGTTGCGGAGGAGCACACGTGAAAGCAGCTGGTGTACAACAAGTGATCGAGTCCACAGCCGTAGAGTTCTCTTAGAACGAGTTGCCACTTCCTTCCGCTGCCTTCCTTCCCCCTTTTCCTTGCCTCTCCGCCTTCCCCCTTGCCTTCCTTGCCCTCCTCTGTCTTTGCTTTGCTTCGAAGCAACTCGCGTGTGATATTTGATTCAGCATTTTTCAGCGGGCACGCAGACGCGCCGATCTGCATGCTACCGCGCACGTCCATGGGCTGCCCGCAGCCTACGACTCCGACCGACCGACCTCCTCCTCCTCCGCGAACCTCCTCCTGCTCATCCTCATCCTCCTCCCACTTCCCTCCCGCTCCTCTCCATCCTGCCTCCCTCGCTCCTGCATTCTTCACCTCCTCATCTCCTCACCACTTCCAGCGCCCCGACCCGCGACGTGCCTCCTCCCCAACCTCGCTGCAATCCCGAACCTCCCCTCGCCACGATCCGTCCCGCCGAGAGCCCGTCGTCGCGCGCCTGGTCGTCCAGGATGACGTCCTGGCCGGGGCGGAAGGAGGGCGGAGGGGGACTCCCTCCGCCCTCCTGCTCCTCCGCCGTCCTCCTCCTCCTCCTCCTCCGCCGCCTCGACGTTAGATCTGGCGCTCGGGTTCGTGCCTTTCCTGATCAGCGACGAAGACTTGACTTCGCAACATCCTCATTCCTCGGCCAGCCTAGACACGGGATGGACAGAAGATGCATTCGAGGCCGAGCAAAGGCCCCGCAATGTGAGCACAAGATGATGGGCAGAGCGGCCTGGCCACCTTCCCTCCGCAGTGTATGGGAGGGGTGCGCCTGTCTGGCCACGCGTGGCCGACCAACACATCTGGAGGAAGTACGTCCTACCCCTGTCCAAGCACATCCCACACAGGAACCCTTTGCCGCGACCGCCTCCTCCTCCTCCTCCTCCCTTTCCTCCTCCTCCTCCTCCTCCTACTCCTCCTCCTCCTCCTCCTCCTCCTCCTCCTCCTCCTCCTCCTCCTACTCTCCTCCTCCTCTTCCTCTCCTCCTCTTCCTCCTTCTCCTTCTCCTTCTCCTCCTCCTCCTCCTCCTCCTCCTCCTCCTCCCTTTCCTCCACCTCCTCCTCACCTGTTCCCCTTCTCCTCCTCCTCCTTTGCCTTCTCCTCCTCCTTCATCCTCCTCCTAGCTCTTTTCCCCCTCCCCCCTAAACGCCGGCCAAGTCCAAGAAACGTGGGGACGAACTCTGGAACGCTCCACTGTTCTGGAGGAGGATTTTGGAGTCCCGAAAACGATGCGGTGACAGACGTGCCGGTGACCTAACCCCAGAGACCACCGCAACGTCCGTCGCTGCACGGTTTTGGGACCCTTGTAATTCCCCTGTGTCCCCGAGACGTCCTCGAGAGGGACCCGAGTCCCAAAACATGCGGTGACCCCGATCCCACCGACTCCGCACGGTGTGGTTCACCGAACCGTTTGGGGGCCCCCGTAGCTCCAATGCCCCGCGGAGGTTCCAAAATACTCCCTGGGCCTCCCTCAGACGCCCACGCTGGCTGGCCCCCCCCCTCTTGTGTTTCCCGTCGCGGCCTCACCCCTTCAAGAGAGGTGTCGGCCGGGCCGGCACTACGCAAGCCGTGGGAAAACAAGGTGGGTGGGGGGGGGCCGACGCCCGCTGTCCCTGGACCTTTCCGGGAGTGCGTGCCGACCAAGGCTTCAAGCGAAGCAACGGTGGCGACGACGAGGCCCAATGCCCAGAAGCGGGGAAAGCGGTGGGAGGGCAGAGGATGTGTAAATTCGCATTTCTCCCTGGTCCTCTGGAGCAGCATGCGTAATCGCGGTTGCACGCATGAGCCCTCCCGGGCGGGTCCGCTCGGGTCGGGCGGACCCCCACGGGCGGTTCAGGCCGGTCCGCCAAGGCGGGGACACTAGACGGGCGAGTCGGCCGAGGAAAAGTCGGGAACAGCTCGTCGGGCGGGACCTAGTGAATGGTGATGCGATCGCGAGCTCTCGTCCTCCTCCTCGTCTACGTATCTTTCCTCAACCACCCGAGCCCGTCCCCCCTCCTGCACCACCCAGCTTGAAATAGGTCAACGTCTATCGCGCGACTCTTCGAGTCAGAGCGCGCTTCCCGTCATCCACCAAGATCAAAGATAAGTTTGAAGGGGGCCGGAAGGCCCAGCCAACAGCTTCGCCTCAGGCGAAGCCAAGCTCCCGCTCTGTTGTTCCGCAGTAGCGATAGTCCCAGTATGAGTGGATATGCCATCTCAAGCAATAGGAAGATCCTTTTGGTCTCGATAGCCATTGTGTGCCTCGCAGCGAAGCACAATCATAATTGGGCGGCGGGCCGCTTGAGCCGACGCGGCCGCGGGCGCACGCTCGCTTCCACTCCTTACGTCCCTCAACTCCCGGAGCGTGAGCCCGTCGCCCCTACACAGTAGGCGTAGCAGCTAACATACACAAGGACAGAAAAGGAAGCGGGCCTAAAGGAAGGTGGACTCGCTAGCAAGTTGCCTCGCATGTACGTGACGTACTCATCAGGCGGCGTCAGAACTTGATGTCTGGCCGGCCCGATATGGAGTACGTTTTTTCAGGTCATGTTTGAAGGTCTGTATACCTCCCATGACTTGTAGGAGCATTTCTCTGTCGATGCCCCCCCCCCCCTTGGTGTGGCCATCCGCAGTCATATCGCGGGTGTCACACCACTGAATGCTGTGCACGATTCCACGCTCCATCATCTGTCGTATCCGGCAGAAGTGCCGTGGCATCACACAGCCTGGAGGCCTCAATGTGAGAGGCATTGGAGGCAGCATCGGCGAAGACCGCGGCAGGGCCGCTCCCGCCTTTCATGCTGCCACCCCGAACCACAATGCGGCCCTTGAAGTTCGGGAGTTCTGTAGGTAGTTCCGCGTGCTTGACAGAAAAGAATTCCAAAACGTTTGCAGAAAGGGGTGTCTTGCCGGTCTTTCGTGCGTTCGCCTCGACGTCCGCGCGTCCCTTGGCGGTATGGACTAGCCGAGTCTGCCTCTTCCCCAGACGCTTGCATTCTTTGCGACGGGCGCCCTGCGCGCGTGGCTCGGCTGAAACCTCTTTCTTGGTGGCGTTGCGCGTTGCAAACAAAGGGCGGTGCCAGTGAGTCATGTCGAACTTGTTCCGGTGTTCCTGGCGGTAGCCCTGTGCGCGCGGCATCGTAGGCGTTCTAACGACGGCGCGAAACTGCGGCGCAGTTTGTTCGCGTTGACAACGTCCTGGCCGTCATTGTTCAACAGCGCAGAAGAGCGGGCGACCCTCGCGGGAGCGGCCTCCGTCTGCGGTCGGTAAAAGAGCATCGCGGTGATGTCGCGTGGTCCGTCGGGGAGGGTTGCGTGTAGTATGTTGTTGTCTGTCACACCCTTGGCGTTCTCATCGGTGATGACGGCGCCGGTTTGGAGGTCGCGGGTGACGCGTCTTTCCAAGGCGTTCCACGTAAGGCCGTCGCTTCTAGTAGCTCGAAACCGTTGAGTTTGTTTGTCTGCCCGAATCCAGACGCGAAGAGCAGATCGATCTCGAACCTCGCGGGCCTGAAAGGTATCTTTCGCGTACTTTGTATCGATCTGTCGTTTTTTCCTGGACATGGTATTCCAGCATTCAGGCAGCACGTGGTCGAGCCCAGACGGCGCCTGGACGCGAGTCTCACGGCCCCGTACAATAATTGTGCCTTCTGGGGTCACCTCGGGCAACTTGTGGAAGCGAAAAATTCCAGTCCGAGGCTAACTTACTTGGCGATGATCATTCCCACCTACGCCGCCACAGACGTGGCGAAAATTCTATTCGCCCTCGCACGAACATGTGGTCTCGAAATCGCGGGCGACATCGATCTTGTTAACCAGGGCGGGGACGCCGATCACATCGTCTGCAGGGCGGAAAAATTGAGTGCGAGGCGCGCTTATGCGCCGCATGACGGCATGGCCACGAAGTTCCCTGCAGTCGGGATCTGGAGCTGGAGCTGCAAGCCTGGATGCTTCGGGAAAGTCTGGTTCGGGAAGCTGTGCTCCGGAGTCGGAAGTTTCGGGCAGGCCTGGTTCGGGAAGCTTCGCAATGCCGGGGTCGCCCCATTCTGCTTGGTAGAGTAGCATTGGGTCTGCCTTAGCAGGCTCTCCAAATGGGCGGGATGGTTAGAATGCGATCAATTCGGGGGTTTCTGGATTGTGGTGTGGAGGGCGCCCTCTTTGACAAGGGAGACAGATCTGCCGTCCAGAACCATCATATGCTTTACTCGGTGTGCGAACCGTCAGGATGTTTTGCGTACGGAGCCGTGTCCAAGACATGGTAGTCACCGGAGCATCGTGCGCCAGAGTGAAGATGATACTCCATGAATAAGCCCCCGCACGCTGTCTCCTCGAATTTCGCAGCGGACTTATTGATTTCGGGATTGAGGCATTTCCAAAAGATGTGTGCACCAAATGGAACAACATGACTTCGTAAGGATTCTCCAAATTGAGCTTCATGTGAGGTTTCAAACCCACCCCGTCCATCCCTGTAGCTGATGCAAAAGTCCAAGCTTCTCAAGAGCAGACGTGGTCAGGGAATCTCAGATGAAACGCCCCGCCTGCCCTACCGTCACGTCTGAGGGCGCGGCAGGAAGAAGTCTTCTATCAGGAAAAGGGGATGCGGAGGAGAAAAAGAGGAGGAGGCGGAGCAAGAGAAGGATGCCGATGAGGAAAAGAAGGAGGATGCGGAGGGGGAAAAAGAGAGAGAGAGAGAGAGAAAACAAAAGAGGGAAAGAGAGAGAGAGAGAAAGAGAGAGAGAGAGGGAGAGAGAGAGAGAGAAAGAGAGAGAGAGAGAGGAAACGGAAGAGAAAGAGAAAGAGAGAAGAGAGAGAGAGAGAGATAAAGAAACAACAAAAGAGAGAGAGAGAGAGAAAGAGAGAGAAACAAAACAGAAGGATGAGGAGCAGGACGAGGAGTGGATTATTACTCGAGGGCCGAAGGAGCGCGGCGCCGCCTCGACGGTCCCAACAGCCTCCAGCCTGTAGCTGAGGGCCATGGAAAATTATGCTTCCTGGGGGGGGGCATGGGAGCCTCGAAAATGGTTCACTCCCGCAGGACCGACCTGGGCGAAGAGGTAGGGCATGGCGACCGGCAGGAGCGCATGCCCCTGCCCGCTGCCTGGCCGTCGAGACGACCTTTGTCAAGGATGAAAGGCAGGAGGAGGAGGAGAAGGAAAAGGGTATATAAGGAGACGGAGGATGAGAAGGATCGCACGTGCTTGCACGACGAGGAAGATGGGACTGGGGGGGAAGGAGGAAGAGATGCAGGGTCCTGGAGGGGCTCGACACGGAGGATCCCGACGACGACGCGAGGGGCGACCCAACGAGAGAGCGTACGATCGAACGACCTGCGCACGGCCGGCCAAGCCGCGGCCCCCCGCCGATCGCGCCACGGGTCCTTGTGGAGCAGCCGGAAGGTGTTCACTTCTCTGTCGAACATCTTCCCGATCTTCTCCTCGGCGAGGGAGGACGAGGACAAAAGTGGTGGGTGAACAAAAGAGGACGAGGACGAGGAGTCGACGTCTTTGTGCGTGGTGTATACGACGAAGCCAGGGCGAGGACAACGTTGGGTGAACATAGGTTGAGAATCTCTGCCATCCGGCGGCCCTGGAGGATGTCTCGGGCGCCGTGACCTTCTCCGAGCGTTCTGGAAAGCGCTGAGAGCGTTCCAGAACGCTCCGGAACGGACTTCTCCTCGTCCTACCCCCGTCCGAAGAACGCTCTAGACACAGGTATCGCGTTCCTGGGCCTGTCCCAGACCTCCGACGCCATGGTCTTCTTTCCACGTGGGCATCCAAAAATCTCGGCCCGAACCCGTTTTTGTTACTCCGAGTTTCTTAATAAGCGTCGGGGGGGCCGCACCCCCGCCGACAGCCCCACATCGACCCCCATCACGGGCAGCCACCGCGCGCAGAATGCGCTCAGACTCCCGTCGCGGAGCGACGACGAGGCGAGGCTGATCCCCGTCGGGGGGGCACCCCCCCACGCTCATGAAGAAACCCAAAATATCCTGAGTCGTTTTCTGACGGTCCCGGCGCTCGTCGAGGGCTGTTCTGGCACGGACTTATCCTCGTCCTGGCCCCGCCCGAGTGTACCCTTGCTGTTCCGGGGGGCCCGGAGGCAGACCCGAAGGGGCCACGCTGAGGTCTCCGGACGCCTCTGGGGAGCTCCAGGGGCCCGTGGCGGAGGGGAAGGAGGGAGGGACAAAAGGAGGGAGGGAGACGAGGGAGAAGAGGAGAGGAGGAGGAGGAGGAGGAGGAGGACGACGACGAGGTTTGATGCCGAATGTCTTCCGTCCCTCCTTCGCCCTCCTCGTGTACCTCCGCCCCCTAGCCCAGCGAAAGAGGAGATGAGTCATCCCGGGGGGGCAGCACCCGGCGGGGCCCGCGACCGCAGGCAGAGGGCGTCCACCCTCCGTGGACGGGGGGGCGCGAAGCGGGCAATCCGGAGGAGACCTGCGGGAGCACGAGCTCCCGCCCGCCCGCCTCCTCCTCCTCCTCCGCCCGCCTCCTCCTCCTCCTCCGCCCGCCTCCTCCTCCTCCGCCCGCCTCCTCCTCCTCCTCCTCTCTCATGTGGCTATTCTCTCTTAGATTGTCTTGAATGTTTCTCTCTCTCTCTCTCTCTCTCTTCTCTCTCTCTCTCTCTCTCTCTCTCTCTCTCTCTCATATCTGTCCTCTCTCTCTCTCTCTCTGTCTCTCTCTCTCTCTCTCTCTCTCTCTCTCTCTTTCTCTCTCTCTCTCTCTCTCTCTCTCCTCTCTCTCTCTCTCTCTCTCTCTCTCTTTATTTCTGCATGTCTCTCTCTCTCTCTCTCTCTCTGTATAACTAATGTGTTGCTCCTCTCTCTCACTCGTTCTCTCCCTTTCTCTGTGTCTCTCTGTATCTCCCTTTCTCTCTCTCTCGCTCTTGTTGTTTGTTCGTGGTTCTCTCTCTCTCTCTCTCTCTCGTTCTCTCTCTCTCTCTCTCTCTTTCTCTCTTTCTCTCTCTCTCTCTCTCTCTCTCTCTCTCTCTCGTTATATATCTCTCTCTCGCGGCCTAAGTTCTCCGAGCGTGGCTATCCCCACAAGGCCTGTCAGCTTTTGGGGGGATGGTCAAACCAGTTTCCTCGCCATTTGCGGTCGGGGCACGAGAAAATCTGCACAGGTAAGAACACGAAAAAGCAGAGGGAGAAAGGGAAGGATGTAGGCTCCTCCTCCTCCTCATCATCGTCCCCCTCCTCTTCCCTCTTGACGTGGGCCAAGCTTCAGCTCGGTGGCTGCAGCGTTCTGGTCAGAGAAGGGTTGGTGCGAGGCCGACTTGGGCAGAGTGCGCGACGAGCTGGGCAGGGCGAGCGCAGCTGGACAGAGCACGGCGACAGCGACAGGTCAAACAAGTTAGGCCCGAAGGGCACAGAGCACGCGCTCGCCCTGCAGCGCATGAGGAGAAGCAGGTCGAGTGACACATCGAACGCCGTCGGAATGCACGCGCCATCGACTACAGTGCAAAGCAGTCCGCCCGCATGGCGTTTTGCGCCTGCTCCCATGGGGCAGGCCCAAGGACACGCTAAGCAGCTGCAACACGAGTCTCAACGTCAGGTATTCCTCTTCCACCACCCCGTATTTCCCATCAACCGTGCCTTCCTCCCAAGGTGGACCTCGCATGCCATAAGAAACATAATCGCGCTGCGCGGCAGAATGAGATATGAGAGTAAGCGACGGCGTGTGGTCGAACGAAATGAAAACTGCAACGGTGAAGGATTTTGCGTGGTGAGCGAGCAGCTAGGCCACATCAGCAAATGCATGCAGGCCTGGCCAAGAGGTACTTCCTGGCCTGATGTGGCTGTGCAACTCGGCGCTTGAGGCTGGCACATGTCGAATGGCTGGCTTAAGTGGTGGAGTGCCGAAGTGGCAAATGACAGCATCCATCAATAGACGGTTGCGAGCTGAAACTTCAAATAGAAGCCGGTAGACTGAAAAAAGTAAAAGGACCGCTAATGATGCCAGCCTCGTCCCAATAACAGTCAGGCTGATGAACGAAGCTGGAACAGTGTTGGCTTCGCCGAGGGCTATGAAGGGACGCGTGGATATTTGTCCCTTTTCAAATTTCATTGTAGTGGTCTCGTGCCGAACAACGACAGGTCTTATTGAACTGATCTGCTCATCAACAACAAAAAAACAAACGCGCGCAAAATCCACCGCGGATGCCCTCAGAGGAAAACGAACAATGGAATGCTGCATAAGCGGCGCCCGCGTTCCGCCCGCAGTCCAACTGCAGACAAAACCACAAATGATCAGCCCACCGGAAAGCTCACGAGCATTGCGGCGGGGACGGTCATACATCGAGCGAGGGCAGCGGAATTATAGCCGTCTGATGGGGCTCAGCCAAGGGCTACAAACATACAACCGCAAACTGGAGGCAAAGAAACAGGAGCAGCGCGAAAGAAGGTCACTGCGAAACCAGACAGATGTCTCCAGGAAGGCGAATGCCTGCCAACGTGCCGCTTGCAATTGTTAATCACACTGGCCCGCGGTAAACCCCAGCGGCAACGCCCACGCGCCAACAATAACACCTAGACGCCCGCTGAAGTCATTGGCGCGTTGCTCAGATCCTCACGAGCCAATCCATGAACACCCGCGAGGCGAGTCGCCCTGATCAAGGCCGGGCAATCGGGCAAGCGACGAAAATAGCGAGCCGCATCCGCATTCGCGGATGACGAGGTGCAGGAAGCGGAGCAAAGGAGAGGTGGGCGGAAAATGAAAATCATAATGAACACGGTGAAGAGAGGGAGTATGGTGATAGGAAAGACTGCAAACGTGCAAGAGCATGAGCAGGTAGGAACACGGAAGAGGAGCTTGGGGGATGTAGGAAGAAACACAAGAAGCCTGAGGGGGGCAAAAGGCGCACCAGTAATCCGCGCGGAACGCGCGCGCGCCGCGCGCCCATCACCAGCGAGGGTGTAGGAAGAGGTGGGAGGATCAAAGAGCAGGGGGAAGTAGGAGGAAATAGGAGGGGCAACAACATGCAGAAGAAAGCATTTGCAGACTCGAATCCCAAGCAAGTTGCGCTAAACATGAAAGCGAAGTGAAGCAACATGCAACGCAAGAAAAAACGATGACAACCGTTACATTAAGAAAGAAAAGGGCGCAGGAGTAATTAATCGGAAGATGCACAGGAACGGGGAGGGAGCAGAAAAAGGAGGAGGTCACAGAAGAGGGACGAGGAGGAGGAGGAGGAGGACAAGGAAGAGGAAAAAAACACGCTGACGACGACGGGCATCAATCACCGAGGATCTCGAGTCGTTCGCTCTAGGTGCCTGCGGGGCGCCCCATCAACGTCGTCATATCGGTGCCGCCGCGGCGCTCTCTAAGGGCAATTCTGGCTGCCTTGGGCGGCTGTCTTGGAGCCCCTCGGGGCCCTCTTCGGGTCGTTTCGGGGATCTCCTGGGCCCCTCTTGGAAGCCTTGGGGGTCCTCCCGGGGCCAGATTGAAGCCGTCGGTCAAAGATGTGGGGCCCTAGCAACGCCCCATTCCTTCTCGAGCCCCCCAGTCGCCAAATGCGGCCCTCTTGCGACGCCCTTGAAGCGTTTTGGGCCGCTCTTCGGTGCTCTTGGAGCCGACTTGGGCCCTGGTGGCCCCCTCTCAAAGCAAATTCAAACCAACTCGCAGCCATCTCGAGGCCTCTAGAAACAACGGAAAGCAAAAAGGCGAGAAGGGAAAAATTGAAGCGCACAGTGATTGTAAAGGAGTTGAACTCGTTGGAGGCCTCCTTCAAGAGCTCGAAAGACAATCGCGGGCTGTCACGAAACGGTCTCGAGGGGGCTTGGAGGCACATTGGAAGCAAAATTGCACCATCTGCAAGTATATGGAGCGATCTCGGAATCCTTCTTGGGTTGCCTGCGGTTCCTTTGGGGCCATCTTCGGCCATTTCGGGCGCTCCACCGCCCCGCGGCCACTCTCTGCCCACGCCCGGGGACGAGGGGGCAGGGGGGGGGGCCCCGTCCCTGCCAGGGAGAAACGCGCGGATAAGCTAGCCCGTTAAACCACCGCCCACGCTCTGCATGGCTGGTGGGATTTTCCACGGCCGCCTGGGAATATTATCCCGGATTCTCGAGTGAATTCTGCCCGGATTTTTCCAAATCCAAATGTGAATTTGCCCCGGAAACCGCGTGAATTTTTCCGGGTGCCCCCCGGATTTTTCCGCGCGTGTTTTTTCGATGCGCGCGCCCAAGGAAAAATCCACCAAGAATTCGGAGAGGTATTCAAAACGAGTTTTTGTTTTTCTCCCCGAAGTTTTCACTAGGCCGCGCGCGGAGCCTGGAAGGAGGGCGGGGGGGGGGGAGAAGTCACAGGGAGTGGAGGGGCACGCCGCAGGAGAGGGCCGGAGGGAGACAGGAATCCCAGCACCCCTTTAAGCGTGAGCGGCGTGACGAAGTAATTCATCCAAGCCCACTCTTCCCCTTCATGGACACGGTTCCCCATTTCCCCGCCCAATCCTTCATGCGCGGGAAGGTCGCAGCGGGTCGTGGGAGCGCCGAATGCGGCCCAAAATTACCCGAGATGGCTGCAAAGAGCCCAGATGCGCCTCCAATATCGCTCAATGCATCCCAGGGCGATTCCGAATAGCCTCCAACAAGCCTCTGAGAGTCGTCAAGACAGCTTCAAGACGGCCCCGCGTGCCCTTCGAGCTCTCCAAGGAGGCCTCCAAGACATAAAAAAAAAAAGAAAACCATTGCGTGCAATGTTTTATGTCTCGTCGCCCGTTTCGTTTTCCATGGGCTCTTGAGGCATCGAGATGGCCACGCTGGCCTGATATGGCCCTCCAGAAGAACCCGACAGGCCCCAAGACGGCGCCGAGAGCGCTCAAGAGCAGCCGAAGAAAGTCCCAAGAGAGCGCCAAGAGGCGACGTGGGCGGCTCCAGAGAGGGGGCGCTGCAAGGACCCTCCCCCCGTACTCTTTGACTGACGGCGTTTCCAAGATGGCCCCGAGAGGGCCCCCAAGGCCTCCAAGACGGGCCCACGAGACCCCGAAGAGGATCCCAATGAGGCCCGAAACAGCCTCAAGAGGACCCCGTAGGCTCTCCCCAAATGGCTCCAAATTAGCTCCACAATAGCCCACAAATCAACCCAGGGGGCTTCTAACAAGAGCCGTATGCGAAAAACAAACAAAATCCACCATGATTGATTCTGGCCGTCGTCGTGACTTTTTCTCTCCCATCCTTCCTTTTCCTACTCCTCGTCCTCATCCCGCCCCTCCTCCGTTTCCTCGTCATCCTCCTCCTTGCCCTCCTTCCCCGCTGCTGTTAATCCTCCGATTCCTCCTGCGCCGTCCTCACGTTTCTAACGTAAACAGCGTCGCCCTCTTGGTTGAGCACCATGCTGGAACACGTTTCTGATCAACACAAGTTGCCTGGGCACCGTCTGCGGAACTGCTGCGTCCCGAGCGTTCTTACCCCCATGTCCCCCTACCTCCCCCATGCCCCCCCCGCCTCCCCACCCGGCACATTCCTGCATCCTCGTTTACGAAAGGATGCGGCGCACTGGTGTTCTGCGCGGATCACCAATGCGGTTGCTGCCTCCCCCTGGCTCCTCGTAACCCTCCTCCCCCCCTCAGGCCCCTCACCATCCTTCCGACCAGCACGCGCCCATCCTTTTGCTGTTCCTCTTCTTTCGTCGCTACTGGTCCTTCGCCACCAGATTTGTTCCTTCGCTTCCTCCACCCCCTCTTCCTCCTCCCGCGCAGAACCAGTGAAAGCGCATTCGGTTCGCTGCGGCGCCGCATGCTGCTACACATTCTGATCGAGGCAACTCGCCTGATGATTGCTCTTGCCTCGGCTGGCGGAAATACGCGAGGCGTCGGAGATGAAGGCAAAAAGGCGGATGAACAGTAAAATCCCGCGGACCACGGCCGAAACGCGTCAGAACATATGCGAGGAGACAGGTCTGCAAGTTGTTTTGGACCCCTACAAAGCCTGTCTTGGGACCCTAGGGCCTGCTTGCAATCCTTCTCGGGACCTGCTGGACACTCCTCGAGCTCACTTGCAGCTTCCCCGGCGCCCCGTTGAATCCTGCCGCAGGCCCTGACAAAAGAAGATGACAGCGGGAAGGAAATAAAGAGAAAAACCATGCAGGCAAGAAGAATAAGATAAATTAATACGATGAGGAAGAATCAAGGGCACGGAAGACATTCGAAATTCGCTGGCCACGCGGCATTCACACGAACGCCCGAGCCACATGATCGATTGACGTGCGCATATCAGAAAAAAAGGAAAATAAAAATGAAAAACGAAGACGCAAATCCACGCCGAATTCACTCTTAGCACCGGCGAAACCTAACAGTGGCGAGCTACAGGTGTAGTCGAATTTCGCTATAACTGGCAGCTTCGGCTGAGCTTTGTCTGCTCTGTCCTTGCGGGCCGGCCTAGAGGCACTGTCTGGCCCGATGTCGGCCGCGCGGAAAGATGAGGCTGGCTCGCGTGAAATGGCAAACCTATGCCCCGTGGCGTGAGCTGTGTTAAATGTAGAGCATAACGATGCATCGCATTGCACGCGGAAACTGCTGAATCCATGGGGCCGCCCCCTGTCGCTCAGGAGGCCCGACATCGGTTGCGCGCGAGCCCCCCCCCCCCCCCCCCCCGAAAACCATTTCCCAAAACCTCCCCCCCAGCTGTCACAGGTAGAGAGAACACGTGAAATGCCAAGCGCGAACTGCAATTATCTGGTTGCGACCCAAGGTTTTGTCGGTTCACCCCGAAGCTCCTCGGCCCCATGACCCGCGCGTTTTTTGCAGCCTCTTCGCGAGTTGAGCACGGGCCCCGTTAACCAAGTAGACAGGTGAGAAGCAGGAAGAACTGAGCAGAAAAAACGAGAGATCGCGCGCACTGCGCGGGCTTGCAAGGTCGGCAAACGAACCAATTCGCCCGATGCCCGGCCCCCTTCCGCCCGGCACATGATGCGCAATGACCCGGACAACGGAGAAGCCAGGGAGCGACGGAAAAGCATAGAGGCAAGCACTCGTTGACTGAGGCGGGGAGGGCAACCCGTCGGCACTCTGAATCCCAACAATAATTGTCGAACATTGAGTGGCCGAGGTCGAAGGAGCGAAGCCGTGGACTGTGAATTCTGCTACCGAGGGGAAAAATGCCCCGATCAACGCCTGCGTCTGCGGCGCGCGTTCGCCCGGCAGAGAGTCGATAAGCCTGAGGTCTCGCGCGGCTTTTGCGCTGGGTGGCAAGCAGACTACAGGGATATTGAGAGCAAGTGGTGGTGGATAATCGCCCTGCTTTCTGTAGAGTTGGCATGTGGTGCCAGTAACCTCGCATGTGCTGTGTGATCGTTAATCGGTGGTGCTGTTGCAGGTGGGAATGGTTGCGTGGCCTGACATGCAGGCGGCCTTGCGGAGTTCAGTGCCCACTGCTGACGTGCGAGCTGGATGCCGATCGAGCGTCAATGTCGCAGTCTGGTGACATGCCCTGTTGGCCGTTGACATCCTGTACTAATAATTCCACGTCGCGTCAGTTGACCGCCCAGGCGCCCTCCTGGCAAGAGTGGAGCCACTGTGCGACCGAAATTATTGCCGCAGAAGTCCTGGAGCCCAGTAATGTCGTGGGTATGTTGACCTTGTAGTGGACAGAAATACTGGTGGATACAGGTCGCGGACAATCGGGACTCCGGGTCCTCTTTGTAGAAGAACTGCATGTCGTCGAGCGTTGCGCCTGCTAGCCTAGGAGATGATGGTGGTAAGTTCGCGTTGGAAAGAATATCGCCCTTGAGAACAAAATGCGTCGTGCGCTCAGCTGGGGGGAGTTGGCGGTAAGAGAGCGGCGTTGCTGTCGCATCTGGCCCCAGCGGCGGGCGCGGCAACGCGCACGGGAGAGAGTTGCTGACGAAGTACCAGAGGTCAGTTGTCGAGGCATCTGCGACATGAGTCTAATAATGCACGGTCGTTGGGGAATCTGCACGTACAGATCGTGCCCTTCTCGTTGTAGTAGACGACGTGGTGCCAGCTAGTTTCGTCTAGTGATTTCCGGTGGAACTGCATGCCTTCCACCCTGGCTTGCAGTGCATGTCATGCTCTGGGCGTGGAGGTAAGGATTCCAATGAGAAAGGCATGGGTACCTCTCTGTAGTTGTCGCTGTCGCTTTGGTCGTCGCTCTCTATGTCGTAGCGCGTTACTGTCACTTGCAATGTATTGTGCGTCGTCATTGGTGGTGGCTTGACTTGATGATAGTATGACGGAGAGTTGTGCTCTGTGCTGGCGCTGGTAGTCGATTTGGCTGTAGCAAGATGTGTACTTTGTGAAAGATGCTGCTGTAGGCATCGTAGGCTTAGGTGGTGACATCAACTGGGGGTAACGCAGGTTGTACGTAAGATCTGTCGGACTTACGCTACGGGCCTTTGCTGTCGAAAGTCAGTGAATGGTAGAAACTTGCGTGGAGGTGTGGGCGGGACGTGTCCCGTGCAACGCTTCTGGACTATGCGCTGGAGCTCGTGCTCGGTTTGCTCTGCTTGTCGCCAGTATTTTTTCAGTCCTGCTGCACCCGATTTCAACACTGGTGATCGTGATTGGTGCTCGCGTCGATCCCGCGCATCTTGCGCGGGTGGTGATTGCTTAAAGTTTCGCCCAGTGGGTGAGGCGAGTGCAATGCTAGTGTGGGTTGGATCGCGTGGGCTGACGGGATGACTGGTACCGCGTAGTGCCGTGGGTAGCTATTCTTGACTGGCGTAGGTGAACACTCTCTTAGTGTCGAGACCACTTCGGGTTGGCCCGGGTCGGCGCGAGTAGCTCGCACTGCGTCGGAGCCATGGTTGGCTGCAGCTGTGATGGTGGAAGTCGCACAGTTGCTGACCACTGGTTGAGCTGTCCGCTGATGCACTCGGGTGCTGATTTGAATGAGTTCCACGTAGCTCGGCTGTCTTCGCGACGTCGGTGGCGCGATGCGCGTGTGCGCCCTGTCCATGATCAGCGCGGTCCATGGCGGGCGTAGAGTTGCAGCTCCAAAAAAATGCGGCGCGTCGGAAAGTGGCTTGGTGAGTGACAGTAGCTCTGAGCTGGTAGCTATTGTTTGGCTCCGTTCGTCATGGAGCAAGTAAAAACGCTGGCGTCGGTAAATTGGCACCTTGCACGTGCGTCAGCGTGCGATGATACGCTGCTGCCGGACGTTGCGGTCCTGCTTGTCTTCGAACACGAATGGCGCCCCGTCGCGTCTGCTTTGGACGCAGCGATAGAAGGGAGGCCATAGGGACGCGGGGACCAATGGCTGCAGATGCTTGTGTGCCAATTCAGCTGTTTGGGAGGTATGCCACCGAGGCAGGGGAGACATGCTGCCGAAATGTGGTTGGGGTCGCTGCTGTAGGCCCACCCACTGCCTTTGGGCGCCGGCAAACCATGTTGTCCCAGGAACGACGGACGACAAGAAGACAACCCAGGGAGGGCGCGAGGAGAGGGGGTGGGAAGGCGAGAGAGGGGGGAAGGACGCGCGCCGCGCGCGCCCAGGCCCTCAGGGGGGCCTCGCCGGCCGGCGGGGGGCGGTTCCGCGCACTGTCGAGGCTCCCGTTGGTGACTTCGCCTTGTCTGTCTCTCTGCGCGCGCCCGTCGCAGAGCCGCTGCGCTTGGGCTGGGCCCTGTCTCGAGGAGCCGGGCCGCGCCGATGCGCGGCGTGCGGCGGACCCACCGCGGCGGCGCCGGTGGCCGCGCGGCGCCCGGTCTCCGCTGACTCCTCCCACTCTGCGAAGCGGAGGACTCGACCCTCCCAGACATATGGCTTCTCGGACAGATGGACCCTCCGGTGTGGGCCACGTGCGAACCCTACCCCTGCCCCCCGCGATTTCTGAGGGGGAGGGTGGGTTTCACTTCGCTCGGGCGCTCCCCAACGAAGTGAACCCCACCCTCCCCCTCAGAAATCATGGGGGGTCGGGGTAGGGTTCGCATGTGGCCCCCGAACCAACCTGTTGTTGGGTCCTCGTTCTAAAGAGCCAACGCCCCGCGTCCTCCGCCGCCTCGTCCTCGCCTGTTCCTCCTCTTCCCCCCTCTGCGTGGCTCTGCTCTCCGCGTTTCAGCCAAGCCGGCACACCCCGCACAGCGCTTCGTGGCCCATTAAGGAGCTCCACCGAAGGCTCCCGTGGCGACGTTCGCATGCGCCCGCACCACCCAATACAGCGCCTCGTGGCCGCATAGGGAGCGCCACCGAACGCCCCACTGGCGACGTTCGCATGCGTCCGCCCCACCCTACATAGCGTTTCGTGGACCCAACGGGACATCGGAAATCGGACTTGCCGCAGTGAGCCGCGAGGGCCCAGCAAGGGGGCAGCGGAGCGCCAATCTGTCAAGGCGTGGAAAAAAACACAATGATCAACTGGCGCAGAGCTGGCACATTCAGAATTCAACTGGATGTCCCAGCCGCGTGGCCGATACGATTTTGGCCCATGGAGAAAGTAAAACGCAGAAGCCATGGACAGATAAGGTCTCGGCCGCGCGGGCGGCGGGTTAGTACAGATATCTGAAACTAGGCCTAGGTCACCGCTGGGCGAGGTGGACGTCTCAGGTACCAGACAGAAATTGCTTCATTATCTGTGGCATCATGTTCACAAAGGAGGAGGAGGAGGAGGAGGACGAGGACGAGGAGGAGGAGAAAAGAAGAAGAAGAAGAAGAAGAAACGGCGAGGCGGGAAGGCTATCACTCCCAGAACGACTCGTCGTATGCGCTCCAGTCGTTCGTGCACGCTGTTTCAATCATGCCGCTGAAAGTCTTTGAGGCGTCGGAGACTTGGGCGTCGGAGACTTGGACCCAGATGAAGCGCCACCGGAAGTCCCAGTGGTGAGGTTCGCAAGCGCCACCCCCACCCAGTGCAGCGCTTCGTGGCCTCATAGGGAGCTCCACCGAAGGCCCCAGTGGCGACGTTCGCATGCGCCCGCCCCGCCCTGCACAGCTCTTCGTGGCCACCTAGGGAGATTGCACGTGTCCGCCCCATCCAGCACAGTGTTTCGTGGCCCCATACGGAGCTCCAAAGAAGGCCCCAGTGGCGACGTTCGCATGCGCCCGCCTCACCCAGTACAGCGCTTCGTGGCCCCGTACGGAGCTCCACCGAAGGCCCCAGTGGCGACGTTCGCACGCGTGCGCCCCACCCAGCACAGCATTCCGGGGCCCCACGGAGAGATCCACCGGAGGTCCCAGTGGCGGCGTTCGAATGCGTCCCCCCACCCCCACCCAGTACAGCGCTTCGTGGCCCCATTGGGAGCTCCACCGAAGGCCCCAGTGGCGACGTTCGCATGCGGCAGGCCCACCTTGCACAACGCTTGGTGGCCCATAGGGAGCTCCACCGACAGCCCCAGTGGCGACGTCCGCATGCGTCGGGCCCACCCAGTACAACGCTTCGTGTCGCAGAGGGAGCCCCACCGAAGGCCCCACTGTCGACGGTCGCATGCGTCCGCCCCACCCAGTACAGCGCTTCGTGGCCCCATTGGGAGCTCCACCGAAGGATCCCGTTGCGACGTTCGCATACGTCCCCGTCCCACCCAGCACAGCGCGTCGTAATAGCTCCATACGTCCGCCCCAACCAGTACAGCGCTTCGTGGCCCCATACGGAGCCACACCGAACACTCCAGTGGCTACGTTCGTGTACGTATAGAAGATGAGGTGGAATACCCTGACAATGGGGTAGATCCACTCGTGGTAGTTACGCAGCAACACGTACCCGCCGCCGCACAGGGGGCGGCGCTGGGTCATGAAGTCGTCCTTCAAGTCCGCTGCCTATGATGCCGATGCCCATCTCGCAGATGGCCCTCAGCATGGTAGCTCTTCTGATATTTGACGCGGGGTCTGCCGCGTACGTGATCCACCCACTTTTGGCCGAAACCCTTGGAAGGCTGGTCCAGAACATGGGCGGTAAATCGTACTTTGATGAAAGATCAGCTCTGAGCCCGCTCCACTGCGGGCACTCCACGACCTGATGACGTATAGATGGCCACAAATGGCCGCAATGTGGGCATGGCAGCCCTGTCTGTCGACGCGTCTCCGACGAAGCCGCCCCTGAGCGATATACTGAGAGGCTGAACTTCTCGGCAATACTCAACGAATGAAACCACTTTGTGAACACTTTGTTGCTGCAGGCGTCGACATCCACTGACTCGACCTCCTCCGAATCTTTCCTGCGGGGCTCCACGATTTGAAGGCACCTGATCCTCGCTATGACCCGAAGGACATGTTGAGCTCTTGGAGTGCGTCCAGAATCTGTGCTGAGCGTCCGCCAAACCTTCCACAATCTGCAATACTCTGAAGTCGTCCATATGCGAGACTTCCAGTAAAACGCCACGTTCTTCCGAAAATCTTATATACTCCAATCCCAAGGTTCGAGCGTGAACTTGGATAGAGTTCTCTAAGAAAGATGACCAAACCAACTTTTCGTCATGTAGACGTCTGAAGGCGAAGAGGCTGCAAGAGTATACTGGGTGGAGCATGATGTTCTGGCACCACCATCTGCCCAGGCACCACCATGTATTCTGGGTACGCCACACTGCTCTCGCCAATAGCTTTGCCGTCGCTGTCGGTGGAGGTGTCACAATAGGGGCTCCCCACGTCCATAGAGGTCTTAAGTATGTATAGGCCAACCGCAATCTCACCATGCAAGATCCAGGAACTGACTGAAGAATAGAAATTCCAGTGTGAAGTTTGGCCCATTTATCCTTTGGTATGATGGCCCATGTCGCGTCGGTAGGGCATGCAAGGAGACCGAGGTGTTCGATCTGCTGCGGCTCCGCGTCCGTGGTGGACCATATCTGCGTCTTCTTGTTGTTCGCTTTGAAGCCCACGTCACTGTCGAAGGTAGATGTTTCAGCCATGTCGTCCAGCAGCCCCTGCGGGCTATCTCCAACAATGTAGCGGTCGTCCATAAAGCATCCCGAGGGGCCCGATGTGATCCAAGGAACAAGGGTACTGATCATGGTCCCAGGTGCTGTACTATCTCCTTGTGGCAAACCTCGGTCTGCGTATATTGCCCTCTCTGCCAGTTCTCCATTGAGGCTGCACCAACGAGGGCCTTTCCATGCTGATTTGCATACATATCGTACTGCCAGAGGGTAACATGAACGCTCCATTGCAGCACTCGCAATTTCATGAAGTATATTATCATAAGCGCGGCTGAGATCCAATTCACATCCATCCGAGCTCAATTCGCAATGTCGCAACCACTGACTGATCGCATGAGTAACTGATATATGCTTTCGATTAGCCCATTGGCCCTCTGGAGGTTCAGGAGCTGCAAATGCCAGTGCTCTGAGCCAAATACGTAGTAACACGCTGCCCACGCTGATGGGCCTCGTGTCATCCTCCCCCTTGGGCATACCTGCCACTCTCCAGGAGAATACCAGATCATGGAGTTCTCCTGGTGGACAGCCTTCATGTTCAATGCAATACCTTGAAGTATCACACCACAGCGTGTAGAGCTCTGCAATAATCTCTGGGTACAGGTCTGCCAGGATACGAATCTCTCTGAAAGACCACCCATCCAATCCAGCACAGCCCTTGGAGCTTCTCAGCGCTTCGTCAAACTGTTCCTTCGTTGGCAACCACATCTCATGTAAAGTCGACTTCGGAAATTCAACTTGATCTGCACGATGTTGCCAGGCTCGAAGGTGTGCTTGTTTGTCAACATTCCCAGGCTTCCACTGTGCCTCCCACTCTTCGGCGAACTGCGAGACATGACAAGATGATGCCGGGGGTGCTTGCTTGAACATAGGCGTGGCTACCTTGTACACTTCGGTGGACCACGCTGCAAACTTTTCTTTCCAAGATCTCTGGGCTTCGCGTTGCAATTTGATATTCTCCGCTGATATGGCTGCCGTCAGCCACTGGAGACAATCCGCATAACAAGGAATACCTTCTGCTTTCATGTTGACGATACCCTCGAAGGCCGCTCTGGCAATATCCATGAAGTGCCGTGGGGATACCTCTGCCATCGCTGACGTTCCCTGCCTGAGCGCCTCCGAGAAGCGACGATGAAGACGGAGAAGACGCCTGTGTGCTATACTTTGTTCTGGTCGAAACCGAGGTCCATGTGCTGCTGGCCTCTGCGTGGGTTGGGAGCCCTTGCTCCTCTCAGGTAGACGGTCAATCTCCACCAGCTTTTTGTCAACTGCGATGTTGAGTGCTGCCTCCGCTCGTTCGTGCCAGTAGCGCCACCTCGTAACCAGCGGGGCATCCGTGTCGTTGTTGAGATCCAGGTCGATGGCCCCATTGATATGTGGAGCCGCGCACGCTGCATCTAACGATTCCTTCAAGAGGCTCTTGTACTCGGCCGTAACCGTCCTGGTGTTGACCACCGGTAGGAAGGAAGCCGTGTGGTGTAGTCGGTACCGTGGGATAGCAACGCATGGTATCTCCAACTGGTACTTGACCATTGCGTGGTGGGGGATCCCTGGCAAGAGCTTGGCACCCATGTACTTGGGTGGGGCATCCTGCGGATTTCCCCAAGATAACGCCCTTGTCGGAGCTGTACCTGTCGCTGTGGTCACCTGAGCAGATTGGTCGTGCGATACGTCCAGCTGCCATCCAATGTCCAATAAAGTATTATATGAAGCTTTCCAATTGAGGTCCCCTATGATATAGAGGGGATGGCCCAGATGACCCAGTGATTTGGCATAATCCAGAGCTGTCAAAAACCATGATCGATCATACCACTGAGGTCCGTACATACTCAAGATTGTTGCTTTGGTAGTTCTGATCCCAACCATCCGATGGTCGAGCTTGTCGTCCCTGATGACGCTGATCTTTCCCATGGCCCGTCGCCACAAGATCGCGCAGCCGCCCTGTGTCGTTGCTACTCTTGCCCCAGGAGGAGGGGGCTTCGAGCACGCTGCACCCCACCCTCGTCGGGCGCAGAAGTTGATCAGCCACCTCGGCCTCATGTCAGGGAGTCGTATCTCCTGTAGACATAGTACGCCGACGTCGTCCGCGACGTTGTCCAGGATCTCCGACAATCTGGCCTTTGAGATGCTGGTGACGTTGATTGTAGCTACCTGCAGGCGATCGATGTTCTCGCCCTGGTCATTCTCTGAGCCCTGGGGCCCCGTCCCGTTGACTTGTTCTTCAGCTTGGTCAACCCCATAGTCAGGGTATTCCACTTCATCTTCTATACCTGTCTTCAAGCGTTTGGAGGATCTCGGACTCCGCGTCGATGATCTCCTCAATGGTGTTGGTGTCGTCGTCGGTCCCGTCGCCGGCCTCGAAGGTGTTGACCTGGCGTCCCCAGCCTGGGGTGTTCCCTCGCATTCGGGGCTTCCCCAGGCTTGCAAAACGTGGCGACGCTGCCTGGGGTGTTCCCTCGCATTCGGGGCTTCCCCAGGACTTGCGCCCTGACGCCGCTGAGCCGATCCGCACCGCTGCCTTTTGGCCTCCCCGTGCACGTCGAGGCATTGATCTGCAAATACAGTCTTTGAATTCGAAGAACTAGAAAAATCAGTCTTTGGAGCAAGTTCAGAAACTGCTTGGTCTGCAAATACAGCCTTTGAATTCTGGGACGGGTCCGCGGCACTTATGTCCATGACCCTTGCTTTCTTTGAAGCCGTAGTAGCCCCCGAAGCCGTAGTAGCCCTTGCTTTCTTTGAAACTGTGTCGGGGAGCGACGGTGCGATGGTCACTAACGGCGCACCGCCGGGCAGTCCCCACTCGCACCGCGCCCCCCGTTGGGTAGTCAACCCCACATTTGTCGAAGCTTTCTTCTGCCGCTTGGGTAGTGGTTGCCCCTGGGAGTCATCGTGGCCTTCAGCACGGTGGCCTCCTCCTCCCAGGAGCGGATCCCGTCATGATGATGCTGAGGCTGCTGCTGCCTCTTCCTGCTCAGGCACCTCGCCGGGAGCCACTGCTGCAGGTCTGCGTAGCATCCGCATCAGCTTCTGCCTCTTGAAATACTCTTGGCGCTTGGCCTTCATCTCTGGAGTACGTTGTCTGCGTCTCTGCTTTTCCTGCGTCTTTTTATGTGCCGCCTCGATCTGGTCCGCGTAGTCCCTGTTGACTATCCTGGCCCAGACGTCGTGCGTAGCCTCCTTGACTTTGCGTGGGTCACCTGGTCGCCTGGCACAGACTGCCCACGCTGTGTTCCCTTTCTTCAGAATATGCTTGGCCAACGTCTTGCGTCTGCCGCATCTCGTACAAGAATATACCGTGTTGCCCTGCTTGCCGTCCTTGACCGTCTCGACGTTGTCCTCCGTGATCTGGCAGACACTGGGCTTCACATCTTCAGGTAGAGACTGGTGCCATGTAGTGTACCTCCTCCAAGCTTTGTCTCGCTTTCCTTTATCCATGTATGATAAGCTGGTCACCGCCCTCAGCCGTGCTGCCCTGTTCTCAGGTGGCTCCTTGGGCGGTGGTGTGCCCTTGCAGGCTCGCCAGTGTACTCGTGCTTGTTGTAGAACGTGACAGGGCGCATGCGCTCCATCAGGCTTCCACCCACAGTCACAAAAATAATAGTTGTAGCGCTCAGGGCGGCATGCTGGTAGATCATGATCAGGCAGAGGGTCATCGACAGCCTCATCGCCAACTGATAATCCCAGAATACTCCTGGCGCGTGCCAGGCGTTTAGCCGTCGGCTTCGAGGATGCCTTGGCCGTCGCCTTCGAGGTCTTAGAACGCCCCGACTGACTGAGACCCAGCAAACTCCTGGCTGCATTCAAAGCTCTCGCGGTCTTCTTGGTCGATGCTGGGCTGAGTCCCAGCATGCTGCGTGCTCCTCTGATCGACGGAGCTCGCGCTGATGGTGTGTGTGGTTCGCTGCCCGTTCCTCCTCCTGTAAATCGTGCTGGATACGGGAATGCCGCAGTCGTCCATCTTGTCAAAATCTCCTGGGGTAGTTCAACACCCGCCTTTGGGAGAAGAAGTTTGTAGTGCTTGTCCACCAACGTGGCCCACACTACCTGCTTGGTCTTGATGTCCGCTGGGGCGGTATACAAGGTCCATGTTCCAGTGCGGGACTTTTTCCAGATAGCGAAATTCGTCTTCGTGGTGACCGCTGCCGCTCTCACCATGGCCGATGTGGCCCATTCCCCAGTCTTGGCTGCCTTGCGGGCCTCGTCCTGGGGATAGCGTTTGTTGTCCGTCATGCTGGCGGACACAATCATGCGCAGGTTGGCCTGGAGTGCACCTCCAGGGCCCATCTCCTTCTCCGCCATCTGCTTTGGCTTGGATCGATTCGCTCGTATGCCGTGGGAGGCCGTCAGGAAAAAGCAATCCCCGTCTCCCCCGCAACACTTCTCATTGAAATATGCCTCCCATGGGGGCCTCGTAGGCGCCTGTGGAGCCTGGGGTGGGGCTGCTGCTACTGCTGAGGCCGCTGCTGCTGAGCCTGGCTGCGGCGGTCGCTGCTGTTCGCCTTCCTCAGCATTCTCCATGCCCACGTCGCCATCTTTGTCACATACTTCTGCTTTCACTTCTGCTGTCGCCTTCTGCACTGGAGCTCTGGCCGGCGCGGGAGTCCCCCACGCTGATGCTCCTTTGGCCTGTGGAGGCGGTCGTGATGATGTCCTGCGAGGCACAGCTAGGCTAGCTATGATCCCCGACTTGAAGGTGCATACTTGATCTTTGACCAATCCGTCCAGATCAGCTCGTATAAACCAGGCTCTTTTACTCGATCGTGTGATACCGTCGATATTCTGGAACCCTCTGGCTTTGGCCCACTCCTCGACCTCCTGTGATGATGACCAGTGCTCTGGGCACTTCTGCAAATACCATCGAGGTTGGATGTCGGCTGCCATGGACTTCTGGGATAGAATTCCCAAAGATGCGTTATCTGATGGGCGATACACCAATCGGCCCTCGACCTGTGTGGCTGCAGCAGTCACCCTGGTGAGGTACACCATCATGTTCTCGCCTTCTCGTAGTTTGTGCCAGACTGGCACCAGCTTGCTAGATTGTCTATTCAAGAAAACCACTGACGGGGCTGTCCACTTCAAAAATGTATCTGTATCACTCTCTCGCACAAGGATAATCGCCGTCGACTCCGTCTGGTAGTTGACTGCCCCTTTGACTTTCAAAATCTTGGCCGCCAGCACTTGAGGGAATAGTACTGTCGCCATTGCCACTGGTTTCTCCTTGACCGTTGCGTACGTAGCATCATCAGCGAACGCCTCTGCAATCGTGAGCCGTAAGGCTGCTGTGGCCAAGGGTGGTGCGGTCGAGACCTCGTCATCCTTCAAGCCTGTAGGTAGCCCTTGGCGTGTCGGTGGCGAGGTCCCCGTCGTAATCATCTGGGCCGTGTGTGGTCTGACCCCCGCAGATGTCTCACACATGACCTCGGTAGTGGTAGCCCCAGTCAAAATCGACGGTGCATTGAAGACAATGAACGTCATCCCACTGGGCTGTTCTTTGATGGATCCGAGCCACTGTGTTGCCTGCTCGTACTCCGTGGCCGACTGGCACGTGATGACGGCTGGGCCGTCGAGTGTCGTCGTCCTGATATTAGCGGCCTTGACAATCTTCGCCGTGCCCCACGGTTGAGAATGTACGACCAACTTTGTATCCTGCGGCTTCTCAGCCGCAGGTCCCCCATTGAGCCACGTCGATGCCGCCGTGGTTCTCGTGAGGAGGCCGCGCAGCTTGTCCTGCACCTGCTCCTCCGTGACCTTGATGTGGTTGACCCGCACGTACTTCATATACTCTCGTATCTTCTGAAGTGTCGGCGGTACTTGTGTGTGCTTGGCCGTGCGTTTCTTTGGCGACTTCCCCACAGCCACCTGAGACTCCACGCCCATCTTCTCAGTCAAGTTGTTCAAAACTGTGGTGATCTGATTCACCTGGTTGGCAAGATCTGCAACTTCGCGACGCCCCTTCGTCGCTTTGGCAGCACTCTTCCCTCCACGTTTGACTCCTCCTCCGCAAAGTGGGTCGTCGGAGAAGTACTCATCTTCAAGTCCATCTCGCTGAACATCTGGTTCAGCTGTACACACTACTCTGCCGCACGGGTCAAGTAGTGTGACTTCTTCCCAAGAAATCTGATGTTCGTCACCATGACTGCTGGGTGCAGTCTTCGCTTCGGACAAGGGGTCCGACCCGACGGCCCCGAGCACGATGTGCAGGAGGGTGGTGACCATACCGTCTACGTTCGTGTACGTCCGCCCCACCCAGCACAGCGCTTCGTGGCCTGTAAAGGGCCCCACCGAACGCCCCAGTGGCGACGTTCATGTGCGTCCGCCCCACCCAGTACAGCGCTTCGTAGTAGCTCCATAAGGTAAGGAACGCCACCGAAGGCACCAATGGCGAAGTTCGCACACGTCGGCCCCAGCCAGTACAGCGCTTCGTAGTAGCTCCATAGGGAGCTCCGCCGAAGGTCCCAGCGGCGACGTTCGCATGCGTCCGGCCACCCTGCACAGCGATTCGTGGCCCTCTAGGAAATCCCGCCGAAGGCCAAGTGGCGACGTTCGCATGCGCCCGCCCCACCCAGCACAGCGCTTCGTGGCCGCAGATGGAGCTTCACTCAAGGCCATCGAAGACCACAGTGGCGACGTTCGCTTACGTCCGCCCTAGCCAAAACAGCGCCTCGTGGCCTATTAAGGAGCTTCACCGAAGGCCACAGCGGCGACGTTCGCATGCGTGCACCATGCAAAAAAACAACGCTTCGCGGCCCAATAGGGAGCTCCACCGAAGGCCACAATGGCGATGTTCCCATGCGTACGCCCTACCAAGCAAGACGCGCTTTCGCCCCGTAGTGAGCTCCACCGAAGGCCTAATGGCGACGTCCGCATGCGCCCGCCCCACCCAGTACAGCGCTTCGTGGCCTCATAGGGAGCTCCACCGAAGGCCCCAGTGGCGACGTTCGCATGCGTCCGCCCCACCCTGCACAGCGCTTTGCCACCCAGTGGCGACGTTCGCGTGTGTCCGCCCCGCCCTGCACAGCGCTTCGTGGCCTCATAGGGAGCTCCACCGAAGGCTCCCATGGCGACGTTCGCATGCGTCCGCCCCACCCTGCACAGCGCTTTGTGGCCTCATGGGGAGCTCCACCGAAGGCTCCACCCGGTGGCGACGTTCGCATACGTCCGCCCCACCCTGCACAGCGCTTCGTGGCCTCATAGGGAGCTCCACCGAAAAATCCCGTGGCGACGCTCGCATGCGCCCGCCTCTCCCTGCACAGCATGGACCCGGAGGGAGCTCCACGGAAAGCCCCAGTGACGACGTTCGCAAGCGTATAGAAGATGAGGTGGAATACCCTGACCATGGGGTAGATCCACGCGTGGTAGTTACGCAGCAACACGAACTCTGCGCCGCACGGGAGGCGGTGCAGGGTCATGAAGTCGTCCTTCCAGTCCGCTGCCAATGATGCCGATTCCCATCTCACAGATGGCCCTCAGCATGGTAGCCCTTCTGACATTTGATGCAGGGTCTGCCGCATACGTTATCCACCCACTCTTGGCTGAGACCCGCGGGAGGCTGGTCCAGAAAGTAGGCGGCAAAACAAACTTTGATGATAGATCAGCTCGAAGCCCATCCCAATGTGGGCACTCCACGACCTGATGTCGGATGGATGGCCACAAATGGCCGCAGTGTGGGCAAGGTAGCCCTGTCTGTCGACGTGTCTCCGATGAAGCAGCCCCTGAACGGAACACGGAGAGGCTGAACTTCTCGGCAATACTCAAGGAATGAAACCACTTTGTGAAAACTTTGTTGCTGCAGGCGTCGACGTCCACCGACTCGACCTCCTCTGAGTCTTTCCTGCGGGGCTCCACGATTTGAAGGCACCTGATCCTTGCGATGACTCGAAGGACGTGTTGTGCACGCTTGGAGTGTGTCCAAAATCTGAGCTGAGCGTCCGCCAAACCTTCCACAATCTGCAATACTCTGAAGTCGTCCATAGAAGAGACTTCCAGTAAGACACCCCTTTCTTCTGAAAATCGTATATACTCCAATCCCAACGTTCGGGCGTGTACTTGGGTCGAGTTCTCTAGGAAAGATGACCAAATCAACTTTTCGTCATGTAAACGTCTGAAGGCGAAGAGGCTGCAAGAGTAGACGGGGTGGAGCATGATGTTCTGGCACCACCATCTGCCCAGGCACCACCATGTGTTCTGGGTGCGCCACACTGCTCTCGCCAAAAGCTTTGCCGTCGCTGTCGGTGGGGGTGTCACGATAGGGGCTCCCCACGTCCATAGAGGTCTTAGGTATGTATAGGCCAGTCGCAATCTCACCATGCAAGATCCAGGAACAGACTGAAGAATAGAAATCCCAGTGTGAAGTTTAGCCCATTTGTCTTTTGGTATGATGGCCCATGTCACGTCGGTAGGACAAGCAAGGAGACCGAGGTGTTCGATCTGCTGCGGCTCCGCGTCCATGGTGGACCATATCTGCGTTTTCTTGTTGTTCGCTTTGAAACCCACGTCACTGTCGAAGGTAGATGTTTCGGCCATGTCGTCCAGCAGCCCCTGCGGGCTATCTCCAACAATATAGCGGTCATCCATAAAGCATCCCGAGGGGCCCGACGTGATCCAAGGAACAAGGGTACTGATCATGGTCCCAGGTGCTGTGCTGTCTCCTTGTGGCAAGCCTCGGTCTGCGTATATTGCCCTCTCTGCCAGTTCTCCGTTGAGGCTGCACCAACGAGGGCCTTTCCATGCCGATTTGCATACATATCGTACTGCCAGAGGGTAACGTGAACGCTCCATTGCAGCACTCGCAATTTCATGAAGGATATTATCATAAGCACGGCTGAGATTCGCGCAAGCGCCCGGCCACCCTGCACAGCGATTCGCGGCCCGAGAGGACATTTCGCCAGAGGCCCCAGTGGCGACGTTCGCAAGCGCCCGCCCCACCCAGCACAGCGCTTTGTGGCCCCATCGGGAGTTCCATTGAAGGCCCCAGTGGCAACTTTCGCATGCGCCCGCCTCGCCCCACCCAGTACAGAACTTCCTCAGTCCCACAGAACAGCGCAGCGGCGACGTTCGAATTCGCCCGCCCCACCCCACCAGTACAGATTTTCGTGGCCCCAGATGGAGCTCCACCGAAGGCCCCAGTGGCAGCGTTCCCATGCGTCCGGCCCACACAGTACAACGTCTCGTGGCCCCATAGGGAGCTCCACCGAAGGCCTCAATGGCGGCGGTCGCATGCGTCCGCCCGCCTCATGTCGGCGCACACATCACGCGTTTCGTGGCCCGCGCTGCCTAGGAGGGCAGAGGCCCTACCACGTGCGCTATTCAAAGTAGTTTGCGTGCCCCCTCCTTCGTCTCGTCTCCCTCGCGGTACACGCAACTGCATATGGCTGGGTCCTTCATCAGGCCAATTCATTGTTTTCGGCTTCTAGGGGCCCTTGCTGACCCTCGGGACCGTCCAAACAACGACTTGGGATCAAAAACTGGTCCCGGGGAAGTGGTCGAGAGAACAGGGGCCCGCGTCTCGAAAGCATCGAGAGAACGGGGGCCAGAAGACTGAGTTCGCCCTCTACACCAGCTGCCCTCCGACGAGGCCGCCACGGCCCGTCATCACCGGATGCGCCCTCCTCACTCCCCTCCAGTCCCCCATCGTCGCCATCGCCCTTTTTCCTCCCTCCGCCTTCCTCCGGCCTCCTGCTCCTCTCCTCCTGCTCCCTCCTCTTCCGTCACCTCATCCCCCCCTCCTGCCCCTTCTTACTCCTCACTCCTACATCCTACCTCCTCCCGTTCCACCTCCACCTCCACCTCCACCTCCTCCTCCTCCTCCTCCACCTCCTCCATCTCCTCCACCTCCACCTCCACCTCCACCTCCACCTCCACCTCCTCCTCCCTCCTCCTCCTCCTCCCTCCTCCTCCTCCTCCTCCTCCTCCTCCTCCTCTCCTCCTCCTGCTCCCACCCGCCCACCCGCCCAAACCCGACCCCCCGGGCAGCACGCAGCAGCAGCTCCGCCCGCCTCGGCGCGGGCGGAGCCGCCGCGCCGAGCCGCCGCCGAGGCGCGGCTGGCGGGCGCAGGGCCTTCACCTCCAGGACCGGCTGCTCGGGGTAGCACAGCACGAAGGCGGCTGCGGGGGCGACCGCGCGGACCCCAGACGCCCGCCGCCATGAGGTTTACTCAGCCCCAGACCTTCCCCGAGGGCTAAAACATTAGCACCAGGCCCTCGACGTCAAAAACTCCAGCTGAAGGTTCGCGCAGTGGAGATAGGCCTGCAGGTCTGAAGGGCTATTGCCTTTAACGCTCTGGAAGGTCAGGGACCGGCGCTCATTTCCTCGCCCTCGGCCCTCCGGGCTGCGGGAGAGGCCGCACAGCACCCCCCAGACGCCCACAGCTGCATTTTTGCGTCCAAGCGGCGTGTGCCTTTCTCTCGGTTTCGGCCATCCGGGGCCTCTTCTGGGCCCTCGAGGGCCCAAAACAAGGGGTCGGGGACGAAAACCTACCTCTGGGGAGACAGTCGGGTCCTCTGGGGCCGCGGATTGAACAGGGTGGACCGGCGGATGCCAGGGTTCCCTGAGATCTGACCTCGCGAAAGGCTGCAACATCAGAACAAAAAACCCGACCAGAGCACTCGAGGGGGGAGGAAAAAAAAGGCAGGAGGGCGGAGGGAGGAGGAGGTAGGAGGGAGCAGGGAGCAGGGAGGGAGGAGGGAGGAGGGAGGAGGGAGGAAGGAGGAGGGAGGAGGGAGGAGGAGGGAGGAGGAGGGAGGGGAGGGAGAAGGGAGGAGGGAGGAGGACGAGGAGGACGAGGAGGAGGGGGAGGAGAAGAAGGGAGGAGGGGGCATTTGGATTCCAACGTGGGTCTGTTAGTATAGAGAAGGTCATGAAACAAACGTTGCAACACATGTTCTGCGTATCTGTGCATATGCGGTCTGGCAAATCGGGGCGGCATCATCGCGACGCCAAGGGGCGTCGCGGACTCGAGCCTGTGGCCTGGAAGCACGAAACGCACGATTACCCTTATCATGAAGTTCTGCAACCAGTCACTGTGTTCTGGGGGTGCACGGACAAGCAAAACACTGTTCAGCGAATCGTTTGCTGGCGCCCGCCTCGAGCTCATGCCCCACCCCCCGCCTCTTCCAAATATCCCCCTTCGCTGCGGCTCCACCCTCCTCATGCCCCTCCGATTGCCCCGGTCCTCATCATGCCCTTCATCCACACTGCTCCCCCCCATGTGCCAATTGACGTCGTTCCTCGTCGTCCTCCTGCGCCGGATTCGTTCCCCCATCGTCCACATGCCTGCCCTCCTCCCATCCTCTACGCCCTACTGCACATCACGCCCCCAATTTCTGCCCCCCACCCCACCTCCCTCGCCCTCGTGATGCTGACACCGATGATGCAAATCCTCCTGGGTTCATTTCCTCCGCTCTCGTCCAGTCCCGTTCATCTCTGGCCCCTCGGCCACCCCTCCTATCGAACCCCTTCCTTCCCACAGCCCACCCTCCCCACCCCCCCCGCGCCTTTGCATGCCCAGACCGCGGCCCCCTCCTGGACCAGCCGGGAGACCCGCGGAAACTCCCGCCCAGAGACCACTCCAGCGAACGGCCCGCAACAAATTCACAGTTGGAGACACGAACTGTGTATTTCGACCGCGCACGACGCCCCCCTGGACCAGCCGGAAGAGAAACGCGAAAGTTTCCGCCCATTCGACACCACCCGCGAGGGACACACTCCAAATACACAGATGGGAACGAGATCTGTGTACACAGATCACACGACGATCTGTGTAAACAGCGGGCCCACACACGAAAATACACAGTTGAAGACACAAACTGTGTACACAGATCACACGTTGATCTGTGTATTTCGAAAAGGTAAACGCTCGCCACCTCGAGGGCGCCCCGACTTTGCCAGCCCAGAACCGAAGTTGACATGCCCAGCTGGGGGGGAATGCAAATACACACTTCCCCGGCCCAGGGCGCCCCCGAGAGAACCGCAAATACACGCTTCCCTGGCCCAGGGCGGCCGCGGTGCAACGCGGCGCCAAAGCGGCCCTCAACGGCCCGAAGACGCCCCAAAAGGCCTCGAAGGACACCAACTAATGCCGCGCAGCAATCCGAAAACACGAGAGATGTCACATGTCATGGACCTCTTACAAGTCAAAGCTCCGCGCGCTGCCATATAGACCACTGCTCCGGCAGGGGGGCGGACCTTGCCGCAGGCACCTATAATTTACATGTTAGCGATGCGACTGTGCTCGGCGGCCGTGCCGCCCGCATTTTGGGTGCGCCCCGAACTCTCGCATTGGCAATCCCCTCTGTTTGGTTGCGCCGCTGTGCTCGGGCATCGAAAAAGCATTTACCGCTGACGCGGGCACGCGGCACCAGGGACTTCACTTTTCGAACAAGGAGGGTGGACGAGGTAGGACGACGGACGGTGGAGCAGGGAGGCAAAGAGGAACGAGGAAAAATAAGGGAGGTGGGAAGGGGCGCTCCCCCGCCCGAGCCGCGGACGCTTTCGACACCATCCAGGGAAGGGAAGACAGGAAGGGGAATGGAGCAAGGGCGAGGACGACGACGGGAAGCAAAGTGTCCCAGGTCCGCATATAGCCATATGTCTGCGATTCGGGTGCGCGCGCTTTCTTCGAGGCACTTCAAGCCGGACTCATGCTGAATTCACGAATTCCTCAAAACTGTGTAAACACTCTGTCCTCTGTTCCCTCTCCTATACAACGGCCTCATAGCAGAGGGGCAGTGGATTCCAAGGGGGCATTTTCCTTCTGCAGGCTTCGGGCCAGGTCCAGCCGCGAGGGCCCCGCGGCCCGAGGGGGCGGCAGGCAGAGTCGACCGCCGCGGGAAGGAAGGCAGCGCCGGGATCTCGGTGGAGAGCTCCCCGCGAAAGGGGGCCGGGGCCTTCTGGGACCTCTAGGGCGGGGGAGGGGAGGGGAGGGGGGAGCAGGAGGGGGAGGGAGGGGGAGGGAGGAGGAGGAGGAGGAGGAGGAGGATCAGGAAGACGTGGCGGGAAGGAGGGAGGAGGAGGAGAGGAGGAGGAGGAGGAGGAGGAGGAGGAGGAGGAGGAGGAGGAATGGGGGAGGAGAGAAGAAGAGGAATGGGGGAGGAGGAAAAAGAGGAGGAATGGGGGTGGAGGAAAAAGAGGAGGAAAGGGGGACGAGGAGAAAGAAAAGGAATGGAGGAGGGGGGTGGGTAGTAAGGGTGGGGTGCCGAATCAAGCCGCATAGCTGATTTTCCAAGCGCCTCCTGGCGCCGCGGGCGCCAGTATCGAGGAAGGCGCCCGGCAGCAGATTTCGTCCCCCCCCCCTCATCGATCATCCTGCCCCGCCTGCCTTCTGCCCCCTCCCTTCCCATACCCCCTCCTGCCTCCGTCCTCCTCCTCCTCCTCCTCCTCCTCCTCCTCCTCCTCCTCCTCCCCCTCCTCCTCCTCCTCCTCCTCCTCCTCTCCTCGCTTCTTGCGCAGACCCCGACCCTAGAAAGGCCCCCTCGCCCGGACCCCGAGAGGCGGGGACCGGGCGCGCGGCGCTTGTGCCGCGCCGCTTGACCCGCAGGTTCATGGAATCCTGGCCGGGCCCGCTCGGGATCGGCTTCGGGCCATCGTCGTCGTCGTCGTCGTCTTCCCCCCATCCCATCGGGGGTGAGCTGGGGCCCATCCCATCGCCCCGCCGCCCATCGAGCCGCCTGAACCGTTGGTCGGCGAGAGGGTAGAGTTCGAACTTCCCCGCCGATGTTTTTCCCCACATGTTTCGTGGGGTTCTGGTTTTTTCCCCTGCCGCGGCGCACCCGCGTCTCCTCCTCCCCCCTCCCCTTTTCCTTCTCGCAGCTCAGCTCAACTCAGCACAGCACAGCACAGCACAGCACAGCACGGCACAGCACAGCTCACCGCACAGCAGCACAGCACAGCACAGCACAACGCCACAGGGGGTGCGCTGGGGGTGGGGGCCCTATGCACTGTAGGCTCCCAGGGCGTGGCAGGCGTGGCATATCCTGGGCGCCGCAGGGGGTGCGCAGGGGGTGGTTTCTCACCGCGGCCGCTATCCGTGACTGTCGTCCAGGGCACAGCAGGCATGGCATATTCTCGACACCAGAGGGGGTGCGCAGGGGGTGGTCTCTCACCGCGGCCGCTATCCGTGACGGTCGTCCAGGGCACAGCAGGCATGGCATATTCTCGACACCATAGGGGGTGCGCAGGGGGTGGTCTCTCACCGCGGCCGCTATCCGTGACGGTCGTCCAGGGCACAGCAGGCATGGCATATTCTCGACACCATAGGGGGTGCGCAGGGGGTGGTCTCTCACCGCGGCCGCTATCCGTGACGGTCGTCCAGGGCACAGCAGGCATGGCATATTCTCGACACCATAGGGGGTGCGCAGGGGTGGTCTCCACCGCGGCCGCTATCCGTGACGGTCCAGGGCACAGCAGCATGGCATATTCTCGACACATAGGGGGTGCGCAGGGGGTGGTCTCTCACCGCGGCGCTATCCGTGACGGTCGTCCAGGGCACAGCAGGCATGGCATATTCTCGACACCATAGGGGTGCGCAAGGGGTGGTCTCTCACCGCGGCCGCTATCCGTGACGGTCGTCCAGGGCACAGCAGGCATGGCATATCTCTCGACACCAGAGGGGGTGCGCAGGGGGTGGTCCTCTCACCGCGGCGCTATCCGTGACGGTCGTCCAGGGCACAGCAGGCATGGCATAGTCTCGACACCATAAGGGGTGCGCAGGGTGGTCTCCTGCCGCGGCCGCTATCCGTGACGGTCGTCCAGGGCACAGCAGGCATGGCATATTCTCGACACCATAGGGGTGCGCAGGGGGTGGTCTCTCACCGCGGCCGCTATCCGTGACGGTCGTCCAGGGCACAGCAGGCATGGCATATTCTCGACACCATAGGGGGTGCGCAGGGGGTGGTCTCTTACCGCGGCCGCTATCCGTGACGGTCGTCCAGGGCACAGCAGGCATGGCATATTCTCGACACCATAGGGGGTGCGCAGGGGGTGGTCTCTCACCGCGGCCGCTATCCGTGACGGTCGTCCAGGGCACAGCATGCATGGCATATTCTCGACACCATACGGGGGTGCGCAGGGGGTGGTCTCTCACCGCGGCCGCTATCCGTGACGGTCGTCCAGGGCACAGCGGTATCGGCGGGACAGCGGCCACCAACATCATTCTCACATGCTTCATTCCAGCTCTCATCACTTCCTCCATCATAAAAGGTATGTGGGGTTCATCGGTAGCGTAATCCCACCAGCCCTCTGGGCGTAGGTGGTCTAGAGCAGATCCTCTTCCACCCCTCCCTCTTCCCCCTTGGGGAGGGGTTTACCCCTCCCCCTACCCCCTCCCCTGGACCTGGACGGGGGGGGCCGCGGGTAGTTAGAGCGTCCAAGATGGCCCAAGACGGCTCCAAGAGCGCCTCAGAGAACCCAAGATGAGCTCCAAGATGGCTCAAGATAGCGCAAGATCGCTCACGATGGCTCCTAAGATGGTTCCAAGAAGCCCAAAGACGGCCCCAAGATAACTCCAAGTGGCCAAACAGCTCCCCAAGGAGGCCCCGAAGAGGCCAAAATCGTCCCAAAACCTAAGGAAAATCAATGATTTTTGCTTTCTCGCCTTTTCGCTTCCGATGGCCATCCGAGGCCTGGAGATGGCTCCAAGATGGCCCAAGAGGGCCCCAAGAGAGCCCCAAAAGAGCCCCAAGACGGCCCCAAGAGCGCCCAAGAGCACTCCAAGAGCGTTCCAAGAGGGGTCCAAGAGGCGATTTTAGGGGCTTCCGAGGGGGGACGCTAATTAAACCCCCCCTCTTGTTTGATCGACTCCCTCCAAGATGGCCCCAAAAGCGCCCCGAAGGCTCCCCAGAGCGCCTCAAGAGGGTCCCAAGAGGCGCCCAAGATGCCCCAAGGCGCCCAAAAAGCCCTCCAAGAGGCCCTCAAAAGACCCCCAAGAAGCTCCTTCCCCTCCTCCTCCTCCTCCTCCGATTCTTCCTCCTTCTCCGTCCTCCTCCTCCTCCTCCTCCTTCTCCTCTTCCCCCTCCTCCTCCTCCTCCTCCTCCGACGACGACGACGACGACGACGACTCCTCTTCCATCCTCCCCCTCTCGGGGTCTGTGACAGCTTCCCCCGCCCTTTGTTATTCTGCATGCTCCCCGACTTCCCTGATCACCTCAACTCCCCTGAGCATCGTTTCTCACTTCCGGTGACGGAGGCTACTTTGGGGGGGGGGGGTTCTGGCGTTCTCGTCGAGGTTCGGCGGCTTTCGGGCTCCGTCGTCGGAATTCTCCCAGCCCCGGGGTGCGTTCCAGCGGCTGCGCCTCGCCGGGCGGGCTCCGTCTGCGCCCGGACCGTCCCGGGCGGCCGCGGGAGATCCAGGTAAGGGTAACGCTTGGGTTACGTGGGGCGTGTCCCCCTACAGGGGGATGTTCGATTATTTTGGGGGTATTATTAATTTTTCGTCGAAAATCCCGACCTGAAAGGGAACGCTCGGGCGGAGTGGGGCAGGTCGGGGCGGGGGCGGGCTGAGATCGCCATGGTGCGCGCGCAGGCACGAGCATAGGGGGGGCCTCCTGCGCTCACTCGTTACAGGTGCGCGGGGAGGGAGCTGGGCAACGACCGGTGCGCGCCAGAGGACACAAGAAAACAAAAAAACAAGGCGGATTTTGATCCTCGACCTCGGAAGAGGGAAAGAAACCGATGCCGCTGCTCGTCCTGGAGAGCCCTCGTCGCCACGGCCGAATTCGCCTCGAAATTCTGTTCAGAATCCACCCCGCGAGAAATCCAACGTCTTGAAAAAATCCCAGCGCAGCTGGGTCAGACTCCGGATTGCGCACACACAGCCCCCCCAGGTTGCCCCGGCTGGCCTCGGCATCAACAAGCCCCCCCCGAGTGGCCACAGCCGGCCTCAACAGGACCCCCGAGTAGTCCAGGAATGGGGTGTTGAGACCGCCCTGGACTTCTCGGGGGGCCTGTTGAGGCCGGCTGGGGCCACTCGGGGGGGCTTGTTGAGGCCAGCCGGGGCTACCTGGGGGGGCTGTCTGTGCGCCGCCCGGAGCCTCACCAGCGGATGTTGTTCGTCGCTTGGGGCCCCTGGGAGCCCTCGCCGGGCCCAGGACCGCCGAAAAACGACTCGTGATGCAAACCCAGACTTTCTTCGGGGGCTAAAAAATAGCACCAGGACCTCGACATCTAAAATCCAGTCGAGGTTTTAAGCAGTGATATGCGTCGATCGCGCCGCGGCAACAAGTGTCGTCGAAAGTCTGAAGTTTCAGGCCATAATCCATAATTTGGGCCTCCAGCAGCCGTTCAGGATGATTATGACATCATCCTTGGAACACTCTCGGCGAGCTGCAACTGGGAAGCATATCCCGGAACGAAAAACGTCAAGGAACCGGCAAGAATTCTTCAAACTCACCTCGTCGGAGAGACTTCTCCACCCCGCCCCCTGCCAGACATCCGATATCGTGTCTTGTTCATACAGATTGGCTCCCAAGAGGTCTGGCCCCCTTCCCTGGGAGCGGCTTTTCGCCCTGAGTCGTTTTTGCTACCGTCCCGGGGCCCAGTGAGGGCCCCCAATTCGGGGATGGACAGACCACCCTTTAGTAAAGCGTGGCTTCGCGAAAACGACCTGAGGCCCAAACCTGGCGGGCGCAAGCCTGGAAAACAACGGCCGCGGCGCCCTCTCCAGAACCGCAAAACGGACAATTCACTAATCGACGTGTCACTATTAGGAGGTCTGTCCACCCCCGACACAGACTGAAGCTGCCAGGGCTCCCCTGCAGCAGGCCGCAGGGAGGCTCCTGAGGCGTGTTCATGGCCCCCAAGCGAGACTCGGCGGGGGGCCCCGTGGAGACGACGGCGGCGGTTTTCCCGCGATGCGTACAGCCGCTCGAAAGATCGGTGACTCCTCCTTCTCCTCCTCCTCCTCCTCCTCCTCCTCCTCCTCCTCCTCCTCACTCCTCCTCCTCCTCCTCCTCCGCCCTCCTCCTCCTCCTCTTCCTCCTCCTCCTCCTCTGATTCCTCTTCTGCGTAGTATTAATCGTAACATTAATAGCAGTACTCTTCTTATTATGCATCGCATTCGGATTATTAGTGTCTCTTCTCCTTCGTAGTATTATGATTCTCAGTATTACTATGATTATCCGTCTTATTAGTGTTCTGAATGTTCGTCGTCATGTTATTCTCCTGCTTCGTCATATTCTTGTTAGTCATATGAATACCCTCAGTCTTGTCAGCATTATTACTGGTATTATTACTAATATACTTACTGATTACTCTTACTGTTATTAGTTTCATTATTAATGTTATTAGTATGATTAGTAGTAGTAGTAGTAGTAGTAGTAGTAGTAGTAGTAGTAGTAGTAGTAATAGTAGTAGTAGTAGTAGTAGTAGTAGTAGTAGTAGTAGTAGTAGTAGTAGTAGTAGTAGTAGTAGTAGTAGTAGTAGTAGTAGTAGTAGTAGTAGTAGTAGTAGTAGTAGTAGTAGTATTAGTAGTAGTAGAAGTAGTAGTAGTAGTAGTAGTAGTAGTAGTAGTAGTAGTAGTAGTAGTAGTAGTAGTAGTAAGTAGTAGTAGTAAGTAGTAGCAGTAGTAGTAGTAGTAGTAGTAGTAGTAGTAGTAGTAAGTAGTAGTAGTAGTCGTAGTAAGTAGTAGTAGTAGTAGTCGTAGTAGT